>JAKWBO010001290.1:0-16050 GCA_034336685.1 Luscinia luscinia
AAATGCAAAAATGGCCCAAAATCTCCAGGAATCTGTACAAAACCATCTACAATCTGCCAAATTACGAAGGATGGATGGGAAAACATCAGGAAAAATCCAGGGAAAATCAGCCTAACAAACTGGCACTAAGAAACAAAAATCCCTCAAAATCCATATGAAAATGGCCAGAAATAGTCCTAAAATCGACACTGAAACAGTCCAAACAGGTCAAAATTCCAAGCATTATTGGGGAAAACATCAGGAAAAATCCAGGGAAAATCAGCCTACCAAATTGGCACTAAGAAACAAAAATCCCTCAAAATCCATATGAAAATGGCCAGAAATAGTCCTAAAATCGACACTGAAACAGCCCAAACCGGTCAAAATTCCAAGCATTATTGGGGAAAACATCAGGAAAAAATCCAGCATAAATTGAACCTTAGCAACCCAGGAAAATGCCTAAAAATTCCTACTAAAAAACACAGAAATCCTCCAGAAATTGCACCAAAAATGGCCAGAAAAACTCCTAATATCTGGCCCAAAACCCAGGGAGTGACCTGGACTTTCTAAGGGAAAAAACTGGAAAAATAACTGGGCAAACTTCCAAAGGAAATGAGACTTTAAATGGCCCAAACCCCCCCAGAAAAAAATGCAAAAATGGCCCAAAATCTCCTGGAATCTGTACAAAAACCATCTACAATCTGCCAAAATACCAAGGATGGATGGGATAGCATGAGGAAAATCCAGGGAAAATCAGCCTACCAAATTGGCACTAAGAAACAAAAATCCCTCAAAATCCATATGAAAATGGCCAGAAATAGTCCTAAAATCGACACTGAAACAGTCCAAACCGGTCAAAATTCCAAGCATTATTGGGGAAAACATCAGGAAAAATCCAGCATAAATTGAACCTTAGCAACCCAGGAAATTGCCTAAAAACACCCACTAAGAAAGACAAAAATCCCCAGAAATTGCACAAAAAATGGCCAGAAAAACTCCTAATACCTGGCCCAAAACCCAGGGAGTGACCTGGAATTTCTGAGGAAAAAACTGGAAAAATAACTGGGCAAACTTCCAAAGGAAATGAGACTTTAAATGGCCCAAAACCCCCCAGAAAAAATGCAAAAATGGCCCAAAATCTCCAGGAATCTGTACAAAAACCATCTACAATCTGCCAAAATATCAAGGATCGATGGGAAAACATCAGGAAAAATCCAGGGAAAATCAGCCTAACAAATAGGCACTAAGAAACAAAAAATCCCTCAAAATCCATATGAAAATGGCCAGAAATAGTCCTAAAATCGACACTGAAACAGCCCAAACCGGTCAAAATTCCAAGCATTATTGGGGAAAACATCAGGAAAAAATCCAGGAAAAGTGAACCTTAGCAACCCAGGAAAATGCCTAAAAATACCCACTAAGAAACACAAAAATCCCCCAGAAACTGCACAAAGAATGGCCAGAAAAACTCCTAATATCTGCCCCAAAACCCAGGGAGTGACCTGGACTTTCTAAGGAAAAAACTGGAAAAATAACTGGGCAAACTTCCAAAGGAAATAAGACATAAAATGGCCCAGAACCCCAAAATGGTGCAAAAATGGCCCAAAATCCCCAGGAATCTTTACAAAAACCATCTACAATCTGCCAAAATAGCAAGGATCGATGGGAAAGCATCAGGAAAAATCCAGGGAAAATCAGCCTAACAAATAGGCACTAAGAAACAAAAAATTCCCTCAAAATCCATATGAAAATGGCCAGAAATAGTCCTAAAATCGACACTGAAACAGCCCAAACCGGTCAAAATTCCAAGCATTACTGGGGAAAACATCAGGAAAAAATCCAGCATAAATTGAACCTTAGCAACCCAGGAAATTGCCTAAAAACACCCACTAAGAAAGACAAAAATCCCCCAGAAATTGCACAAAGAATGGCCAGAAAAACTCCAAATACCTGGCCCAAAACCCAGGGAGTGACCTGGAATTTCTGAGGAAAAAACTGGAAAAATAACTGGGCAAACTTCCAAAGGAAATGAGACTTTAAATGGCCCAAAATCCCCCCCAAAAAATGCAAAAAATGGACCAAAATCTCCAGGAATCTGTACAAAAACCATCTACAATCTGCCAAAATACCAAGGATCGATGGGATAGCATGAGGAAAAACCCAGGGAAAATCAGCCTACCAAATTGGCACTAAGAAACAAAAATCCCTCAAAATCCATATGAAAATGGCCAGAAATAGTCCTAAAATCGACACTGAAACAGCCCAAACCGGTCAAAATTCCAAGCATTATTGGGGAAAACATCAGGAAAAATCCAGCATAAATTGAACCTTAGCAACCCAGGAAATCGCCTAAAAATACCCACTAAGAAAGACAAAATCCCCAGAAATTGCACAAAGAATGGCCAGAAAAACTCCTAATACATAGCCCAAAACCCAGGGAGTGACCTGGAATTTCTGAGGAAAGAACTGGAAAAATATCTGGGCAAACTTCCAAAGGAAATGAGACTATAAATGGCCCAAAATCCCCCAAAAAATGGCCCAAAATCTCCAGGAATCTGTACAAAAACCATCTACAATCTGCCAAATTACCAAGGATGGATGGGATAGCATCGAGGAAAAATCCAGGAAAATCAGCCTAACAAATTGGCACTAAGAAACAAAAATCCCTCAAAATCCATATGAAAATGGCCAGAAATAGTCCTAAAATCGACACTGAAACAGTCCAAACCGGTCAAAATTCCAAGCATTATTGGGGAAAACATCAGGAAAAATCCAGGATAAAGTGAACCTTAGCAACCCAGGAAATCGCCTAAAAATACCCACTAAGAAAGACAAAAATCCTCCAGAAATTGCACAAAGAATGGCCAGAAAAACTCCTAATACATAGCCCAAAACCCAGGGAGTGACCTGGAATTTCTGAGGAAAGAACTGGAAAAATAACTGGGCAAACTTCCAAAGGAAATGAGACTTTAAATGGCCCAAAATCCCCAAAATGCAAAAATGGCCCAAAATCTCCAGGAATCTGTACAAAAACCATCTACAATCTGCCAAAATACCAAGGATCGATGGGATAGCATCCAGAAAAATCCAGGGAAAATCAGCCTAACAAATTGGCACTAAGAAACAAAAATCCCTCAAAATCCATATGAAAATGGCCAGAAATAGTCCTAAAATCGACACTGAAACAGCCCAAACCGGTCAAAATTCCAAGCATTATTGGGGAAAACATCAGGAAAAAATCCAGCATAAATTGAACCTTAGCAACCCAGGAAAATGCCTAAAAATACCTACTAAGAAACACAGAAATCCTCCAGAAATTGCACCAAAGAATGGCCAGAAAAACTCCGAATATCTGCCCCAAAACCCAGGGAGTGACCTGGACTTTCTAAGGAAAAAAGTGGAAAAATAACTGGGCAAACTTCCAAAGGAAATGAGACTTTAAATGGCCCAAAACCCCCAAAAATGCAAAAATGGCCCAAAATCTCCAGGAATCTGTACAAAAACCATCTACAATCTGCCAAAATACGCAAGGATGGATGGGATAGCATGAGGAAAAATCCAGGGAAAATCAGCCTACCAAATTGGCACTAAGAAACAAAAATCCCTCAAAATCCATATGAAAATGGCCAGAAATAGTCCTAAAATCGACACTGAAACAGCCCAAACTGGTCAAAATTCCAAGCATTATTGGGGAAAACATCAGGAAAAATCCAGCATAAATTGAACCTTAGCAACCCAGGAAATTGCCTAAAAACACCCACTAAGAAAGACAAAAATCCCCAGAAATTGCACAAAGAATGGCCAGAAAAACTCCTAATACCTGGCCCAAAACCCAGGGAGTGACCTGGAATTTCTGAGGAAAGAACTGGAAAAATAACTGGGCAAACTTCCAAAGGAAATGAGACTTTAAATGGCCCAAAATCCCCCAAAAATGCAAAAATGGCCCAAAATCTCCAGGAATCTGTACAAAAACCATCTACAATCTGCCAAAATACCAAGGATCGATGGGATAGCATGAGGAAAAATCCAGGGAAAATCAGCCTACCAAATTGGCACCTAGAAACAAAAATCCCTCAAAATCCATATGAAAATGGCCAGAAATAGTCCTAAAATCGACACTGAAACAGTCCAAACAGGTCAAAATTCCAAGCATTATTGGGGAAAACATCAGGAAAAAATCCAGGGAAAATCAGCCTACCAAATTGGCACTAAGAAACAAAAATCCCTCAAAATCCATATGAAAATGGCCAGAAATAGTCCTAAAATCGACACTGAAACAGCCCAAACCGGTCAAAATTCCAAGCATTATTGGGGAAAACATCAGGAAAAATCCAGCATAAATTGAACCTTAGCAACCCAGGAAATTGCCTAAAAACACCCACTAAGAAGGACAAAATCCCCAGAAATTGCACAAAGAATGGACAGAAAAACTCCTAATAACTGGCCCAAAACCCAGGGAGTGACCTGGAATTTCTGAGGAAAAACTGGAAACATAACTGGGCAAACTTCCAAAGGAAATGAGACTTTAAATGGTCAAACCCCCCAAAAATGCAAAAATGGCCCAAAATCTCCAGGAATCTGTACAAAAACCATCTACAATCTGCCAAATTACGAAGGATGGATGGGAAAACATCAGGAAAAATCCAGGGAAAATCAGCCTAACAAACTGGCACTAAGAAACAAAAATCCCTCAAAATCCATATGAAAATGGCCAGAAATAGTCCTAAAATCGACACTGAAACAGTCCAAACAGGTCAAAATTCCAAGCATTATTGGGGAAAACATCAGGAAAAAATCCAGGGAAAATCAGCCTACCAAATTGGCACTAAGAAACAAAAATCCCTCAAAATCCATATGAAAATGGCCAGAAATAGTCCTAAAATCGACACTGAAACAGCCCAAACCGGTCAAAATTCCAAGCATTATTGGGGAAAACATCAGGAAAAATCCAGCATAAATTGAACCTTAGCAACCCAGGAAATTGCCTAAAAATACCTACTAAGAAAGACAGAAATCCTCCAGAAATTGCACAAAGAATGGCCAGAAAAACTCCTAATATCTGGCCCAAAACCCAGGGAGTGACCTGGACTTTCTGAGGAAAAAACTGGAAAAATAACTGGGCAAACTTCCAAAGGAAATGAGACTTTAAATGGCCCAAAACCCCCCAAAATGCAAAAATGGCCCAAAATCTCCAGGAATCTGTACAAAAACCATCTACAATCTGCCAAATTACGAAGGATGGATGGGATAGCATGAGGAAAAATCCAGGGAAAATCAGCCTAACAAATTGGCACTAAGAAACAAAAAATTCCCTCAAAATCCATATGAAAATGGCCAGAAATAGTCCTAAAATCGACACTGAAACAGCCCAAACCGGTCAAAATTCCAAGCATTATTGGGGAAAACATCGGGAAAAAATCCAGCATAAATTGAACCGTAGCAACCCAGGAAATTGCCTAAAAACACCCACTAAGAAAGACAAAAATCCCCCAGAAATTGTAAAAAAATGGCCAGAAAAACTCCTAATACCTTGCCCAAAACCCGGGGAGTGACCTGGAATTTCTGAGGAAAAAACTGGAAAAATAACTGGGCAAACTTCCAAAGGAAATGAGACTTTAAATGGCCCAAACCCCCCCAGAAAAAAAGGAAAAAAAAATGGCCCAAAATCTCCTGGAATCTGTACAAAAACCAGCTACAATCTGCCAAAATATCAAGGATTGATGGGAAAACATCAGGAAAAATCCAGGGAAAATCAGCCTAACAAATTGGCACGAAGAAACAAAAAATTCCCTCAAAATCCATATGAAAATGGCCAGAAATAGTCCTAAAATCGACACTGAAACAGCCCAAACTGGTCAAAATTCCAAGCAGTATTGGGGAAAACATCAGGAAAAATCCAGCATAAATTGAACCTTAGCAACCCAGGAAATTGCCTAAAAACACCCACTAAGAAAGACAAAAATCCCCAGAAATTGCACAAAGAATGGCCAGAAAATTCCATATACCTGGCCCAAAACCCAGGGAGTGACCAGGAATTTCTGAGGAAAAAACTGGAAAAATAACTGGGCAAACTTCCAAAGGAAATGAGACTTTAAATGGCCCAAAATCCCCCAAAAATGCAAAAATGGACCAAAATCTCCAGGAATCTGTACAAAAACCATCTACAATCTGCCAAAATATCAAGGATCGATGGGATAGCATGAGGAAAAATCCAGGGAAAATCAGCCTACCAAATTGGCACTAAGAAACAAAAATCCCTCAAAATCCATATGAAAATGGCCAGAAATAGTCCTAAAATCGACACTGAAACAGTCCAAACAGGTCAAAATTCCAAGCATTATTGGGGAAAACATCAGGAAAAATCCAGCATAAATTGAACCTTAGCAACCCAGGAAATTGCCTAAAAATACCCACTAAGAAAGACAAAAATCCCCAGAAATTGCACAAAGAATGGCCAGAAAAACTCCTAATACATAGCCCAAAACCCAGGGAGTGACCTGGAATTTCTGAGGAAAGAACTGGAAAAATATCTGGGCAAACTTCCAAAGGAAATGAGACTTTAAATGGCCCAAAATCCCCAAAAATGCAAAAATGGCCCAAAATCTCCAGGAATCTGTACAAAAACCATCTACAATCTGCCAAAATACCAAGGATCGATGGGATAGCATGAGGAAAAATCCAGGGAAAATCAGCCTACCAAATTGGCACTAAGAAACAAAAATCCCTCAAAATCCATATGAAAATGGCCAGAAATAGTCCTAAAATCGACACTGAAACAGCCCAAACCGGTCAAAATTCCAAGCATTATTGGGGAAAACATCAGGAAAAAATCCAGCATAAATTGAACCTTAGCAACCCAGGAAATTGCCTAAAAATACCCACTAAGAAAGACAAAAATCCTCCAGAAATTGCACAAAGAATGGCCAGAAAAACTCCTAATACCTGGCCCAAAACCCAGGGAGTGACCTGGAATTTCTGAGGAAAAAACTGGAAAAATAACTGGGCAAACTTCCAAAGGAAATGAGACTTTAAATGGCCCAAAATCCCCCAAAAATGCAAAAATGGCCCAAAATCTCCAGGAATCTGTACAAAACCATCTACAATCTGCCAAATTACGCAAGGATGGATGGGATAGCATGAGGAAAATCCAGGGAAAATCAGCCTACCAAATTGGCACTAAGAAACAAAAATCCCCTCAAAATCCATATGAAAATGGCCAGAAATAGTCCTAAAATCGACACTGAAACAGCCCAAACCGGTCAAAATTCCAAGCATTATTGGGGAAAACATCAGGAAAAATCCAGCATAAATTGAACCTTAGCAACCCAGGAAATTGCCTAAAAATACCCACTAAGAAAGACAAAAATCCCCAGAAATTGCACAAAGAATGGCCAGAAAAACTCCTAATACACTAGCCCAAAACCCAGGGAGTGACCTGGAATTTCTGAGGAAAGAACTGGAAAAATAACTGGGCAAACTTCCAAAGGAAATGAGACTTTAAATGGCCCAAAATCCCCAAAATGCAAAAATGGCCCAAAATCTCCAGGAATCTGTACAAAAACCATCTACAATCTGCCAAAATACCAAGGATCGATGGGATAGCATCGAGGAAAAATCCAGGGAAAATCAGCCTACCAAATTGGCACTAAGAAACAAAAATCCCTCAAAATCCATATGAAAATGGCCAGAAATAGTCCTAAAATCGACACTGAAACAGTCCAAACCGGTCAAAATTCCAAGCATTATTGGGGAAAACATCAGGAAAAATCCAGCATAAATTGAACCTTAGCAACCCAGGAAATTGCCTAAAAATACCCACTAAGAAAGACAGAAATCCTCCAGAAATTGCACCAAAGAATGGCCAGAAAAACTCCGAATATCTGGCCCAAAACCCAGGGAGTGACCTGGAATTTCTGAGGAAAAAACTGGAAAAATAACTGGGCAAACTTCCAAAGGAAATGAGACTTTAAATGGCCCAAAACCCCCAAAAATGCAAAAATGGCCCAAAATCTCCAGGAATCTGTACAAAAACCATCTACAATCTGCCAAAATACCAAGGATCGATGGGATAGCATGAGGAAAATCCAGGGAAAATCAGCCTACCAAATTGGCACTAAGAAACAAAAATCCCTCAAAATCCATATGAAAATGGCCAGAAATAGTCCTAAAATCGACACTGAAACAGTCCAAACAGGTCAAAATTCCAAGCATTATTGGGGAAAACATCAGGAAAAATCCAGGGAAAATCAGCCTACCAAATTGGCACTAAGAAACAAAAATCCCTCAAAATCCATATGAAAATGGCCAGAAATAGTCCTAAAATCGACACTGAAACAGCCCAAACCGGTCAAAATTCCAAGCATTATTGGGGAAAACATCAGGAAAAATCCAGCATAAATTGAACCTTAGCAACCCAGGAAATTGCCTAAAAATACCCACTAAGAAAGACAAAAATCCTCCAGAAATTGCACAAAGAATGGCCAGAAAAACTCCTAATATCTGGCCCAAAACCCAGGGAGTGACCTGGAATTTCTGAGGAAAAAACTGGAAAAATAACTGGGCAAACTTCCAAAGGAAATGAGACTTTAAATGGCCCAAAATCCCCCAAAAATGCAAAAATGGCCCAAAATCTCCAGGAATCTGTACAAAAACCATCTACAATCTGCCAAAATACCAAGGATGGATGGGATAGCATGAGGAAAATCCAGGGAAAATCAGCCTACCAAATTGGCACTAAGAAACAAAAATCCCTCAAAATCCATATGAAAATGGCCAGAAATAGTCCTAAAATCGACACTGAAACAGTCCAAACCGGTCAAAATTCCAAGCATTATTGGGGAAAACATCAGGAAAAATCCAGCATAAATTGAACCTTAGCAACCCAGGAAATTGCCTAAAAACACCCACTAAGAAAGACAAAAATCCCCAGAAATTGCACAAAGAATGGCCAGAAAAACTCCTAATACACTGGCCCAAAACCCAGGGAGTGACCTGGAATTTCTGAGGAAAAAACTGGAAAAATAACTGGGCAAACTTCCAAAGGAAATGAGACTTTAAATGGCCCAAAATCCCCAAAAATGCAAAAATGGCCCAAAATCTCCAGGAATCTGTACAAAAACCATCTACAATCTGCCAAATTACGAAGGATGGATGGGATAGCATGAGGAAAAATCCAGGGAAAATCAGCCTAACAAATTGGCACCTAAGAAACAAAAATCCCTCAAAATCCATATGAAAATGGCCAGAAATAGTCCTAAAATCGACACTGAAACAGTCCAAACAGGTCAAAATTCCAAGCATTATTGGGGAAAACATCAGGAAAAATCCAGGGAAAATCAGCCTACCAAATTGGCACTAAGAAACAAAAAATCCCTCAAAATCCATATGAAAATGGCCAGAAATAGTCCTAAAATCGACACTGAAACAGCCCAAACCGGTCAAAATTCCAAGCATTATTGGGGAAAACATCAGGAAAAATCCAGCATAAATTGAACCTTAGCAACCCAGGAAATTGCCTAAAAATACCTACTAAGAAAGACAGAAATCCTCCAGAAATTGCACCAAGAATGGCCAGAAAAACTCCGAATATCTGCCCCAAAACCCAGGGAGTGACCTGGACTTTCTAAGGAAAAAAGTGGAAAAATAACTGGGCAAACTTCCAAAGGAAATGAGACTTTAAATGGCCCAAACCCCCCAAAAATGCAAAAATGGCCCAAAATCTCCAGGAATCTGTACAAAAACCATCTACAATCTGCCAAATTACTAAGGATGGATGGGATAGCATGAGGAAAAATCCAGGGAAAATCAGCCTACCAAATTGGCACTAAGAAACAAAAATCCCTCAAAATCCATATGAAAATGGCCAGAAATAGTCCTAAAATCGACACTGAAACAGTCCAAACCAGTCAAAATTCCAAGCATTATTGGGGAAAACATCAGGAAAAAATCCAGCATAAATTGAACCTTAGCAACCCAGGAAATTGCCTAAAAACACCCACTAAGAAAGACAAAAATCCCCCAGAAATTGCACAAAGAATGACCAGAAAAACTCCTAATAACTGGCCCAAAACCCAGGGAGTGACCTGGAATTTCTGAGGAAAGAACTGGAAAAATAACTGGGCAAACTTCCAAAGGAAATGAGACTTTAAATGGCCCAAAATCCCCCCCAAAAAATGCAAAAAATGGACCAAAATCTCCAGGAATCTGTACAAAAACCATCTACAATCTGCCAAAATATCAAGGATCGATGGGATAGCATGAGGAAAAACCCAGGGAAAATCAGCCTACCAAATTGGCACCTAAGAAACAAAAATCCCTCAAAATCCATATGAAAATGGCCAGAAATAGTCCTAAAATCGCCACTGAAACAGTCCAAACAGGTCAAAATTCCAAGCATTATTGGGGAAAACATCAGGAAAAATCCAGGAAAATCAGCCTACCAAATTGGCACTAAGAAACAAAAATCCCTCAAAATCCATATGAAAATGGCCAGAAATAGTCCTAAAATCGACACTGAAACAGCCCAAACCGGTCAAAATTCCAAGCATTATTGGGGAAAACATCAGGAAAAATCCAGCATAAATTGAACCTTAGCAACCCAGGAAATTGCCTAAAAATACCCACTAAGAAAGACAGAAATCCTCCAGAAATTGCACAAAGAATGGCCAGAAAACTCCTAATACCTAGCCCCAAAACCCCAGGGAGTGACCTGGAATTTCTGAGGAAAGAACTGGAAAAATATCTGGGCAAACTTCCAAAGGAAATGAGACTTTAAATGGCCCAAACCCCAAAAGTGCAAAAATGGCCCAAAATCTCCAGGAATCTGTACAAAACCATCTACAATCTGCCAAAATACCAAGGATCGATGGGATAGCATGAGGAAAATCCAGGGAAAATCAGCCTAACAAATTGGCACTAAGAAACAAAAATCCCCTCAAAATCCATATGAAAATGGCCAGAAATAGTCCTAAAATCGACACTGAAACAGTCCAAACAGGTCAAAATTCCAAGCATTATTGGGGAAAACATCAGGAAAAATCCAGGGAAAATCAGCCTACCAAATTGGCACTAAGAAACAAAAATCCCTCAAAATCCATATGAAAATGGCCAGAAATAGTCCTAAAAATCGACACTGAAACAGCCCAAACCGGTCAAAATTCCAAGCATTATTGGGGAAAACATCAGGAAAAATCCAGCATAAATTGAACCTTAGCAACCCAGGAAATTGCCTAAAAATACCCACTAAGAAAGACAAAAATCCCCAGAAATTGCACAAAGAATGGCCAGAAAAACTCCTAAATATGTGGCCCAAAACCCAGGGAGTGACCTGGAATTTCTGAGGAAAAAACTGGAAAAATAACTGGGCAAACTTCCAAAGGAAATGAGACTTTAAATGGCCCAAAATCCCCCAAAAATGCAAAAATGGCCCAAAATCTCCAGGAATCTGTACAAAAACCATCTACAATCTGCCAAATTACCAAGGATGGATGGGATAGCATGAGAAAAATCACAGGGAAAATCAGCCTACCAAATTGGCACTAAGAAACAAAAATCCCTCAAAATCCATATGAAAATGGCCAGAAATAGTCCTAAAAATCGACACTGAAACAGTCCAAACCGGTCAAAATTCCAAGCATTATTGGGGAAAACATCAGGAAAAATCCAGGAAAAGTGAACCTTAGCAACCCAGGAAATCGCCTAAAAATACCCACTAAGAAAGACAAAATCCCCAGAAATTGCACAAAGAATGGCCAGAAAAACTCCTAATACATAGCCCAAAACCCAGGGAGTGACCTGGAATTTCTGAGGAAAGAACTGGAAAATATCTGGGCAAACTTCCAAAGGAAATGAGACTTTAAATGGCCCAAAATCCCCTCAAAAATGGCCCAAAATCTCCAGGAATCTGTACAAAAACCATCTACAATCTGCCAAAATATCAAGGATTGATGGGATAGCATCGAGGAAAAATCCAGGGAAAATCAGCCTACCAAATTGGCACTAAGAAACAAAAATCCCTCAAAATCCATATGAAAATGGCCAGAAATAGTCCTAAAATCGACACTGAAACAGCCCAAACCGGTCAAAATTCCAAGCATTATTGGGGAAAACATCAGGAAAAAATCCAGCATAAATTGAACCTTAGCAACCCCAGGAAAATGCCTAAAAATTCCTACTAAAAACACAGAAATCCTCCAGAAATTGCACCAAAAATGGCCAGAAAACTCCGAATATCTGCCCCAAAACCCAGGGAGTGACCTGGACTTTCTAAGGGAAAAAAGTGGAAAAATAAGAGGGCAAACTTCCAAAGGAAATGAGACTTAAAATGGCCCAGAACCCCAAAATGGTGCAAAAATGGCCCAAAATCTCCAGGAATCTGTACAAAAACCATCTACAATCTGCCAAAATACCAAGGATTGATGGGATAGCATGAGGAAAAATCCAGGGGAAAATCAGCCTAACAAAATTGGCACTAAGAAACAAAAATCCCTCAAAATCCATATGAAAATGGCCAGAAAATAGTCCTAAAATCGACACTGAAAACAGCCCAAACTGGTCAAAATTCCAAGCATTATTGGGGAAAACATCAGGAAAAATCCAGCATAAAATTGAACCTTAGCAACCCAGGAAATTGCCTAAAAACACCCACTAAGAAAGACAAAAATCCCCAGAAATTGCACAAAGAATGGCCAGAAAAATTCCATAATACCTGGCCCAAAACCCAGGGAGTGACCAGGAATTTCTGAGGAAAAAACTGGAAAAATAACTGGGCAAACTTCCAAAGGAAATGAGACTTTAAATGGCCCAAAATCCCCCAAAAATGCAAAAATGGACCAAAATCTCCAGGAATCTGTACAAAACCATCTACAATCTGCCAAAATACCAAGGATCGATGGGATAGCATGAGGAAAACCCCAGGGAAAATCAGCCTACCAAATTGGCACCTAAGAAACAAAAATCCCTCAAAATCCATATGAAAATGGCCAGAAATAGTCCTAAAATCGACACTGAAACAGTCCAAACAGGTCAAAATTCCAAGCATTATTGGGGAAAACATCAGGAAAAATCCAGGGAAAATCAGCCTACCAAATTGGCACTAAGAAACAAAAATCCCTCAAAATCCATATGAAAATGGCCAGAAATAGTCCTAAAATCGACACTGAAACAGCCCAAACCGGTCAAAATTCCAAGCATTATTGGGGAAAACATCAGGAAAAATCCAGCATAAATTGAACCTTAGCAACCCAGGAAATTGCCTAAAAACACCCACTAAGAAAGACAAAAATCCCCAGAAATTGCACAAAGAATGGCCAGAAAAACTCCAAATACCTGGCCCAAAACCCAGGGAGTGACCTGGAATTTCTGAGGAAAAACTGGAAAAATAACTGGGCAAACTTCCAAAGGAAATGAGACTTTAAATGGCCCAAAATCCCCAAAAATGCAAAAATGGCCCAAAATCTCCAGGAATCTGTACAAAAACCATCTACAATCTGCCAAATTACCAAGGATCTATGGGATAGCATGAGGAAAAATCCAGGGAAAATCAGCCTACCAAATTGGCACCTAAGAAACAAAAATCCCTCAAAATCCATATGAAAATGGCCAGAAATAGTCCTAACATCGACACTGAAACAGTCCAAACAGGTCAAAATTCCAAGCATTATTGGGGAAAACATCAGGAAAATCCAGGGAAAATCAGCCTACCAAATTGGCACTAAGAAACAAAAATCCCTCAAAATCCATATGAAAATGGCCAGAAATAGTCCTAAATCACACTGAAACAGCCCAAACCGGTCAAAATTCCAAGCATTATTGGGGAAAACATCCGGAAAAATCCAGGAAAAGTGAACCTTAGCAACCCAGGAAATCGCCTAAAAATACCCACTAAGAAAGACAAAAATCCTCCAGAAATTGCACAAAGAATGGCCAGAAAAACTCCTAATACATAGCCCAAAACCCAGGGAGTGACCTGGAATTTCTGAGGAAAGAACTGGAAAAATAACTGGGCAAACTTCCAAAGGAAATGAGACTTTAAATGGCCCAAAATCCCCCAAAATGCAAAAATGGCCCAAAATCTCCAGGAATCTGTACAAAAACCATCTACAATCTGCCAAATTACCAAGGATGGATGGGATAGCATGAGGAAAAATCCAGGGAAAATCAGCCTACCAAATTGGCACCTAAGAAACAAAAATCCCTCAAAATCCATATGAAAATGGCCAGAAATAGTCCTAAAATCGACACTGAAACAGTCCAAACCAGTCAAAATTCCAAGCATTATTGGGGAAAACATCAGGAAAAAATCCAGCATAAAATTGAACCTTAGCAACCCAGGAAATCGCCTAAAAATACCCACTAAGAAAGACAAAAATCCCCCAGAAATTGCACAAAGAATGACCAGAAAAACTCCTAATAACTGGCCCAAAACCCAGGGAGTGACCTGGAATTTCTGAGGAAAGAACTGGAAAAATAACTGGGCAAACTTCCAAAGGAAATGAGACTTTAAAATCGCCAAACCCCCCCAAAAATGCAAAAATGGCCCAAAATCTCCAGGAATCTGTACAAAAACCATCTACAATCAGCCAAAACAGCAAGGATTGATGGGAAAACTTCAGGAAAAATCCAGTGAAAATCGGCCTAACAAATTGGCACTAAGAAACAAAAAATCCCCTCAAAATCCATATGAAAATGGCCAGAAATAGTCCTAAAATCGACACTGAAACAGCCCAAACTGGTCAAAATTCCAAGCAGTATTGGGGAAAACATCAGGAAAAAATCCAGCATAAATTGAACCTTAGCAACCCAGGAAATTGCCTAAAAACACCCACTAAGAAAGACAAAAATCCCCAGAAATTGCACAAAAGAATGGCCAGAAAAATTCCATATACCTGGCCCAAAACCCAGGGAGTGACCAGGAATTTTCTGAGGAAAAACTGGAAAAATAACTGGGCAAACTTCCAAAGGAAATGAGACTTTAAATGGCCCAAAATCCCCCAAAAATGCAAAATGGCCCAAAATCTCCAGGAATCTGTACAAAACCATCTACAATCTGCCAAAATATCAAGGATCGATGGGATAGCATGAGGAAAAACCCCAGGGAAAATCAGCCTACCAAATTGGCACCTAAGAAACAAAAATCCCTCAAAATCCATATGAAAATGGCCAGAAATAGTCCTAAAATCGACACTGAAACAGTCCAAACAGGTCAAAATTCCAAGCATTATTGGGGAAAACATCAGGAAAAATCCAGGGAAAATCAGCCTACCAAATTGGCACTAAGAAACAAAATCCCTCAAAATCCATATGAAAATGGCCAGAAATAGTCCTAAAATCGACACTGAAACAGCCCAAACCGGTCAAAATTCCAAGCATTATTGGGGAAAACATCAGGAAAAATCCAGCATAAAATTGAACCTTAGCAACCCAGGAAATTGCCTAAAAATACCCACTAAGAAAGACAAAAAATCCCCAGAAATTGCACAAAGAATGGCCAGAAAAACTCCTAATACATGGCCCAAAACCCCAGGGAGTGACCTGGAATTTCTGAGGAAAAAACTGGAAAAATAACTGGGCAAACTTCCAAAGGAAATGAGACTTTAAATGGCCCAAACCCCCAAAATGCAAAAATGGCCCAAAAATCTCCAGGAATCTGTACAAAAACCATCTACAATCTGCCAAAATTACGAAGGATGGATGGGATAGCATGAGGAAAAATCCAGGGAAAATCAGCCTACCAAATTGGCACTAAGAAACAAAAATCCCCTCAAAATCCATATGAAAATGGCCAGAAATAGTCCTAAAATCGACACTGAAACAGTCCAAACCGGTCAAAATTCCAAGCATTATTGGGGAAAACATCAGGAAAAATCCAGCATAAATTGAACCTTAGCAACCCAGGAAATTGCCTAAAAACACCCACTAAGAAAGACAAAAATCCCCAGAAATTGCACAAAGAATGGCCAGAAAAACTCCTAATAACTGGCCCAAAACCCCAGGGAGTGACCTGGAATTTCTGAGGAAAGAACTGGAAAATAACTGGGCAAACTTCCAAAGGAAATGAGACTTTAAATGGCC
>JAKWBO010001291.1:0-16030 GCA_034336685.1 Luscinia luscinia
CAGTGTCCCTGGTGACAGTAATAGTGCCCTGGTGCCAGTGCCCCTGGTGACAGTAACAGTGTCCCTTGACAGTGCCCCTGGTGACAGTGACAGTGCCCCTGGTGCCAGTGCCCCTGGTGACAATGACAGTGTCCCTGGTGCCAGTGCCAGTGCCCCTGGTGACAGTGCCAGTGTGCCAGTGTCCCTGGTGCCAGTGACAGTGCCCCTGGTGACAGTGTACCTGGTGCCAGTGACAGTGTCCTGGTGACAATGACGAGTGTCCTTGCCAGTACCAGTACCAGTGTCCCCTGGTGACAGTGACAGTGTCCCCGGTGCCAGTGCCAGTGCCCTGGTGCCAGTGCCCTGGTGACAATGACAGTGTCCCTGGTGCCAGTGCCCCTGGTGCCAGTGCCCTAGTGACAATGACAGTGTCCCTGGTGACAGTGACAGTGTCCCTGGTGCCAGTGCCCCTGGTGCCAGTGCCAGTGCCTTGGTGACAATGACGAGTGTCCTTGGTGACAATGACAGTGTTCCCGGTGCCGGTGCCAGTGCCGTGGTGACAATGACGAGTGCCCTGGCAGCTGCCCGCAGTGCTGGCCCTGGGGAGCGCAGGGATGGGTGCCAGCGCTGAGAACCCGGGTGGGGGCTGCACGGGGGCTGTGTCGCTCTGGCAGGGGTGGCTGTCCCCAGACACGTGGGGGACACGTCCCCAGCGCCCCTGCAGCACAAAGCCCTGGCCTGGCTCACACAGAGCAGCAGCCGTGGCAGCAGCCGTGTGCCAGCCTCGTGCCAGGCTGAGCTTTGTGCCAGGAGCTCCTGCCCCTACCCACACCTCCAACTCCCCAAATCCCACCAAACCGCACGGATGGAGCTGCTCCAGGCAGTTCTGGCAGGGGCTGGGGGACAGGAGCTCTGCCACTGCAGAGGGTGGCTGAAGGTCACCGCGGGGACCTGCTGGTGCCCAGGGCGGCTGGGGAGGGACAGCGCCGGCCAGGGAAGAGCAGAGGGCACTGAATCACCCTGACACATTGTCACCTCCCGGCCCGGCTGCCCAGGGGCGCGTCCCGTGCATTCCCGGGGATTTGCAGCCTCCAGCTCAGCCCGGTGCAGAGAGCTGGGCTGTGGGAAGGAACTCGCCCTCCCCTCCCATGGGAACGCTCCCCACGGCGCCCGCGGTGTCCCCACACGGGGACAGCCACCGAGGGGGTGCCACTGCCCCGGACCCAGCCCCTGCTGTCTGCTGCACAGGCACAGAGAAAACCCGGGGCATTGGAGCCCAGTCCCAAAGCAGAGCTGCCCTGTGCTAGCAGCAACCTGGGGTCCAGCCAGCCCAGAGAGCCCAGCCCGCCCCCTGGCATGCATATCCTGCATCCAGCATTGCTGCATCCCGCATTGCTGCATCCTGCATTGCTGCATTCCCATTCCTGCATCCTGCATTCCCGCATTGCTGCATTGCTGCATCCCCATTCCTGCATCATGCATGCTGCATCCTGCATTGCTGCACCCACTTTCCTGCACCCTGCATTGCTGCATTTCCCATTCCTGCACCCACATTCCTGCATTCCGCATTCCTGCACCCTGCATTCCCACATCCTGCATTCCTGCATTTCCCATTCCTTCACTCACTTTCCTGCGCCCACATTCCTGCATTTGCCATTTTGCATTTCCCATTCCTGCATTTCCCATTCCTGCATTTCCCATTGCTGCACCCACATTCCTGCATTTCCCATTCCTGCATTTCCCATTCCTTCACCCACATTCCTGCACCCACATTCCTGCATTTCCCATTCCCGCACTCACATTCCCGCACCCGCATTCCCGCACCCCACCTGGCGCCAGGTGCCGCAGCCCGTGGGGAGCCCCCTGCACAGCCCAGCCGCTCCCGGCCGCCGGGGCGGCGTTACCTGGCCCAGGTGAGTCCCCGGGGGGGCGGTGCCCGGCCGGCAGCAGCGGCAGGATGCCCAGGGCCCGGGAGAGCAGGCGCGGCCCCAGCGCCAGCACCCGCACCCGCACGGCGCGGCAGCAGTGGTTGATGAGCCACAGGTGCACGCTGACCCGGGTCCTGATCCGCACCAGGCACTTCACCATGGTGGCACGGCACGGGCACGGGCACGGCACGGGCACGGCACGGGCACGGCGCAGGGCGCGGGCACGGTGCGGGCACTGCTGCCCGCCGGCGCCCGCGGCTGTTTTGGGCTCCTGGGCCCGCGGGAGCGGCTGAAGTGGGAGCGAGGGAAGGCGAAGGGGCGGAACCAGCTCGGGGTGATTTAGGTGGGAGGTGATTTCATGCTCTGGCTGCTTCCCAGAGGCGTGTGGGGACAGATGTCACACCTCACCGGGTGACAGAGGTGACCCTGCCTGCTGCCGTCCCCAAACCTGGCACAGCACCGGGATCCCGTGGTGGAATTAAATCCCGCCCTCGGGCAGCCAGTCCCTGTCCCTGCCCGCGTTCCAGCCAGGGGCAGGCGGGACCGCAGGGGCAGGAACAGCCGTGTCACAGCCGTGTCACAGCCAGCGGGACGCTGCTGTCCCCAGCAGGGGACACAGCCACCGCCCCAGCACGTGCCCGCCCCGAGGGCACCCCACAGCTGCTGCCAGCGCTGTGCCTCTGCCAGGTGTTCTTCCAGAGCAGCCTGCACTGCCACAGCCCCGGCCGGGCAGGGGCGGCTGGAAACAGCACAGCAGGGGACAAGGCACTGGGGACAAGCCTCGGCTGGGCGTGTGTGTGTGTGCAAATGTGTGTGTGTGCAAATGTGTGTGTGTGTGTGTGTGCAAATGTGTGTGTGTGTGTGTGCAAATGTGTGTGTGTGTGTGTACCTGTGTGTGTGTGTGTGCAAATGTGTGTGTGTGCAAATGTGTGTGTGTGTGTGTGTGTGTGCAAATGTGTGTGTGTGTGCAAATGTGTGTGTGTGTGTCTGTGTCTGTGTGTGTGTCTGTGTGTGTGTCTGTGTGTGTGTGTGTGCAAATGTGTGTGTGTGTGTCTGTGTCTGTGTGTGTGTCTGTGTGTGTGTCTGTGTGCGTGTGTGTGCAAATGTGTGTGTGTGCAAATGTGTGTGTGTGCAAATGTGTGTGTGTGTGTCTGTGTCTGTGTGTGTGTCTGTGTGTGTGTCTGTGTGTGTGTGTGTGCAAATGTGTGTGTGTGTGTCTGTGTCTGTGTGTGTGTCTGTGTGTGTGTCTGTGTGTGTGTGTGTGCAAATGTGTGTGTGTGTGTCTGTGTCTGTGTGTGTGTCTGTGTGTGTGTCTGTGTGTGTGTGTGTGCAAATGTGTGTGTGTGTGTCTGTGTCTGTGTGTGTGTCTGTGTGTGTGTGTGTGCAAATGTGTGTGTGTGCAAATGTGTGTGCAAATGTGTGTGTGTGCGTGTAAATGTGTGTTTGTGTACCTGTGTGTGTGCAAATGTGTGTGTGTGTCTGTGTCTGTGTGTGTGTACCTGTGTGTGTGTGTACCTGTAAATGTGTGTACCTGCCCAGGTGTGGCTGTTCCCACCCGCCCCTGTCGTACCTTCCATGATGGAGATGTGCACGGCTCTGTGCTGGGTGTGTACCTGTACCTGTGTGTGTACCTGTACCTGTGTGTGTACCTGTGTGTACCTGTACCTGTGTGTACCTGTACCTGTGTGTGTACCTGTGTGTGTACCTGTATATGTACCTGTGTGTGTGCGTGCACAGGTGTGTGTACCTGTGTGTACCTGTACCTGTGTGTACCTGTACCTGTGTGTACCTGTACCTGTACCTGTGTGTACCTGTGTGTGTACCTGTATATGTACCTGTGTGTGTACGTGCACAGGTGTGTGTACCTGTGTGTACCTGTACCTGTGTGTACCTGTGTGTACCTGTGTGTGTACCTGTGTGTACCTGTCTGTGTGTGTGTGTACGTGCACAGGTGTGTGGGTTTGTGTATCTGTGTCAGGTGTGTGTGTGTCTGTGTGTGTGTACCTGTCTGTGTGTGTGTACCTGTGTGTGTGTGTACGTGCACAGGTGTGTAGGTTTGTGTATCTGTGTCAGGTGTGTGTGTGTCTGTGTGTATCTGCCTGTGTACATGGAGGTGTGTGTGTGTGTGTACCTGTTGTACGTGCACAGCTGTGTGTGTGTGTCTGTGTGTACGTGCTCAGGTGTGTATCTGCCTGTGTACATGCAGAGGTATGTGTGTCTGTACCTGTGTGTACCTGTGCCTGTGTGTACCTGTGTGTGTACCTGTACCTGTGTGTACCTGTACCTGTGTGTACCTGTGTGTGTACGTGCACAGGTGTGTGTACCTGCCCAGCTGTGGTGTTCCCCCCGTGCCCGTGCCGTACCTTCCATGATGGAGATGTGCACGGCTCTGTGCTGTGTGTGTACCTGTACCTGTGTGTGTACGTGCACAGGTGTGTGTGTGTGTATCTGTGTGTGTACCTGTGTGTGTACCTGGGTGTGTACGTGCACAGGTGTGTGTACCTGCCCAGGTGTGGTGTCCCCCATGCCCGTGCCGTACCTTCCATGATGGAGATGTGCACGGCTCTGTGCTGTGTGTGTGCGTGCACAGGTGTGTGTACCTGCCCAGGTGTGGTGTCCCCCGTGCCCGTGTCCTACCTTCCATGATGGAGATGTGCACGGCTCTGTGCTGTGTGTGTGTACCTGTACCTGTGTGTACCTGCCCAGGTGTGGCGTTCCCCCGTGCCCGTGCCGTACCTTCCATGATGGAGATGTGCACGGCTCTGTGCTGTGTGTGTACATGCACAGGTGTGTGTACCTGCCCAGGTGTGGTGTCCCCCATGCCCGTGTCCTACCTTCCATGATGGAGATGTGCACGGCTCTGTGCTGTGTGTGTACGTGCACAGGTGTGTGTACCTGCCCAGGTGTGGTGTCCCCCGTGTCCTACCTTCCATGATGGAGATGTGCACGGCTCTGTGCTGTGTGTGTACGTGCACAGGTGTGTGTACCTGCCCGGGTGTGGTGTCCCCCCCGTGCCCGTGCCGTACCTTCCATGATGGAGATGTGCACGGCTCTGTGCTGTGTGTGTACCTGTACCTGTGTGTACCTGTGTGTACCTGTACCTGTGTGTACCTGCCCAGGTGTGGTGTCCCCCCGTGCCCGTGCCGTACCTTCCATGATGGAGATGTGCACGGCTCTGTGCCGGGTGTGTACCTGTACCTGTGTGTACCTGTGTGTACCTGTACCTGTGTGTACCTGCCCAGGTGTGGTGTCCCCCCCGTGTCCTACCTTCCATGATGGAGATGTGCACGGCTCTCCGCCGGGTGCGGGGCACGCTGCTCAGGCGGGGCCCGTGCGTGATGGACGGGCAGCTGCGGCTCGGCACCAGCCCGGCCCTGGGGACGGGACAGGACAGGGACAGGGGACAGGACAGGGACAGGGGACAGGGACAGGGGGACAGGACAGGGACAGGGTCAGAGCTGCAGGCACAGTCCGGCCCCGGCCGTGCCCCCCAGCCCCGCCCCGCTCTCACCGGTGGATCTCGGGCGGCTCCCGCTTGATCTTGGCGCTGGACTCCATCACCTCCTTGGCCACGCGGCCGCTGCGGGCGGGGCAGAGCGGCACAGGTGAGGGCGGGAGCACAGCGACACACCCAGAGCTCACAGGGACACCCAGAGACACCCACAGCTCACAGCGACACAGGGACACACCCAGAGCTCAGAGTGACACAGTGACACACCCAGAGCTCACAGTGACACACCCAGAGCTCAGAGTGACACAGGGACACACCCAGAGCTCAGAGTGACACGGGGACACACCCACAGTGACACAGGGACACACCCAGAGACACCCACAGCTCACAGCGACACAGGGACACACGCAGAGCTCACAGGGACACACCCAGAACTCAAAGAATGACACAGGGACACACCCACAGTGACACAGAGACACACCCAGAGCTCACAGTGACAGACCCACGGCTCACACAGTGTCACCCGCAGTGCTCACAGTGACAGTGACACACCCACAGTGACACAGGGACACACCCAGAGCTCACACAATGACACACCCAGAGCTCACACAATGACACACCCAGAGCTCAGAGTGCCACAGGGGCACACCCACAGTGCCACAGGGACACACCACGGCTCACAGTGACAGTGACACACCCATAGTGATACAGTGACACAGCCAGTGCTCACAGTGTCACCCCAGTGCTCACAGTGTCACCCCAGAGCTCACAGTGACACATCCACGGCTCACACAGTGTCACCGCCAGTGCTCACAGTGACAGTGACACACCCACAGTGCCACAGGACACACCCACGGCTCACAGTGACAGTGACACACCCACAGTGACACAGGGACACACCCAGAGCTCAAAGAGTGACACAGGGACACACCAGTGCTCACAGTGTCACCTCCAGAGCTCACAGTGCCAGTGACACACCCACAGCTCCCCCGGCCCCCCAGCCCGCACCTGTAGCGGAAGCGGCTGCCCTTGAAGAACAGGTTGCTGCTGGACACCGTCCGCACCTGGCTCGACTTCTCCAACCTGCGACAAAAGCAGCGGCGTGAGAGCCCCGCCCGCCGGGCTGGGACACCAGAGTGAGGGACAGCCCTGGGGGTGGCAGTGTCACCGGGACCGCTGGTGGCACCGACCCCAGCCCTGCAGGTGTCCAGCAGCCCCGGGGCTCTGCAGGGGCTCGGCCGCCGCTCCTGGCAGGGACCCCCAGCAGCCCCGACCCTCGGACAGCCCGGGGGGCTGAGGGGATGAGGGGACAGCCTGGTCCCCACCCCCGCCGGGGGGCACAGGCGCGGTGACCCCCTGCCACCACCAGTGACAGAGGTTTGTGCAGCAGCTCTGCACTCCCACTCCGTGCCCGTGCCACGAGGCGTGGAACCTGCTGGGTGCAGAATTCCCGTGGGAATTCACCCCTGCCCTGCCCGGCAGCTGCTGAGCAAAATAAACCTCGCAAGGCACGAGGAGCCCTGGCTGAAGGGGGGCAGGGGCAGGACGGGGCCGCACCCCAGGATTCGTCCCAAATCATCGCTGGGAAGCTCCTGTGGAAGTTTGCTGTGCGGGGCGAGCACAGAGGGGCTGGGGAAGGAGGGCAGACCCCACCCGGGGCACTGGCGGCTTTGGGCTGTGGCTCCGCCAGGGACCGAGCCCGGGGGGCTGCAGGACACCCCCCGAGCCGCACTCACTTGTAGAACGCCTGGTTCTCGATCCCGCACTTCCAGAGGTGCTTGCAGGCTTCTGGCGTCGGCGCAAAGTAGGTGAGAACGATTTTCTTCTCCTGGAGGAGGCGGGCAGGGAGTCAGGGAGAGCGGGGGGCTCGTCCCAAGGCGCCGGGAGCGGCGGGCGGGGCGGAGCGGCACCGGCACCGGCGGGTCCTGCTCGGGGCGTGGGACCAGCCTGCGGGGACGGGACGTGCTCCCGGTGCTCCCGGTGCTCCCAGTCTGCTCCCACTGCTCCCAGTGCTCCCGGTGCTCCCGGTGCTCCCAGTGCTCCCGGTGCTCCCAGTGCTCCCAGTGCTCCCGGTGCTCCCACTGTGCTCCCAGTGCTCCCGGTGCTCCCAGTGCTCCCACTGTGCTCCCAGTGCTCCCAGTGCTCCCAGTGCTCCCACTGTGCTCCAGTGCTCCCAGTGCTCCCAGTGCTCCCACTGTGCTCCCGGTGCTCCCAGTGCTCCCAGTGCTCCCAGTGCTCCCAGTGCTCCCAGTGCTCCCAGTGCTCCCAGTGCTCCCGGTGCTCCCAGTGCTCCAGTGCTCCCACTGTGCTCCCGGTGCTCCCAGTGCTCCCAGTGCTCCCGGTGCTCCCGGTGCTCCCAGTGCTCCCAGTGCTCCCGGTGCTCCCGGTGCTCCCACTGTGCTCCCGGTGCTCCCGGTGCTCCCGGTGCTCCCACTCTGCTCCCAGTGCTCCCACTGTGCTCCCAGTGCTCCCAGTCTGATCGCAGTCTGATCGCAGTCTGATCCCACATTGCTCCCACTGCTCCCACTCTGCTCCCACTCTGCCCCAGCCTTTGGGAACAGCCAGAAACAGAAAATTCCTGCTGGGAGGCAGCTGCAGGCAGAGCTGTTCTGGCTGTGAGGGGGGATGGAGATGGGTAAAGGCAATGATCCTGGGGGATCATGGCCAGGAGCTGGGCTGGGGCTGAGGGGGCAGTGCCAGGTCTGGGCACAGCAGGAGCAGGGAGTGACCCCAGCACTGGTGCAGTGCCCAGGGTGATGCAGTGCCCAGGGTGATGCCGTGCCATGCCCAGGATCATGCTGTGCCATGCCCAGGGTGATGCTGTGCCATGCCCAGGATCATGCTGTGCCATGCCCAGGGTGATGCCCTGCCCAGGGTGATGCTGTGCCCAGGGTGATGCTGTGCCCAGGGTGATGCTGGGCCCAGGGTGATGCTGTGCCCAGGGTGATGCCGTGCCCTGCCCAGGGTGATGCTGTGCCCAGGGTGATGCTGTGCCATGCCCAGGGTGATGCCGTGCCATGCCCAGGGTGATGCCGTGCCCAGGGTGATGCCGTGCCCTGCCCAGGGTGATGCCGTGCCCAGGGGTGCCAGGGCAGGGAGGCACTCACCTCCTTCTGGCTCACGTACAGGTAGAAAGTTTTCCCTTCGAATTTCATCTTGGTCACCTCGTTCCTGCAGGGACAAGGACGGGCAGGAGGGAGCTGAGGGGAGCCCAGAGCAAAACTCACCCAGAGCAAAACTCACCCGGACCAGAACTCACCCAGACCAGAACTCACCCGGACCAGAACTAACCCAGACCAGAACTAACCCAGACCAGAACTAACCCAGACCAGAGCTAACCCAGACCAGAACTCACCCAGACCAAAACTCACCCAGACCAAACCTCACCCAGACCAGAACTAACCCGGACCAGAACTAACCCAGACCAGAACTAACCCAGACTAAAACTCACCCGGACCAAAACTCACCCAGACCAGAGCTCACCCAGCCCAAAACTCACCCAGCCCAGAACTAACCCAGCCCAGAACTAACCCAGCCCAGAGCTAACCCGGACCAGAGCTCACCCAGCCCAGAGCTAACCCAGCCCAGAACTAACCCAGCCCAGGGCAGGAGGGCACTCAGCCCCTGCAGTGCTTTCATGCAGATTTCAGCCTTTTTGGCCATTTTTAGGATGATTTTTGGGGGGTTTGGCCATTCAACGTGCGATTCTCAGCCTTTCTCCTCAGAACCCCCTGGAACTTGGCAGGGTTTTAGGACCATTTGGGTGTTTTAGTGCAATTTTAGGACTCTGGGACCCTTTTTCCTGAGATTTGTGGGGATTTTTGTGTTTCCCAGTGCGAGTTTTTGTGGGGTTTGACTGGGCTGGATTTTCCCTGCTGTTTTTCCCGACAATCCGAGCAGCTGGACTCACCACTTGATGAAGTGAACTCTCTTGTTCCCCTGCAGCACCACGAAGCCAAAGGGGGTGAAGGCCAGGAAAGCTGCATTGCCAGACACGTCCTGCAGGGACACAGCCAGGGCTGCTGCCACCAGGCTCTCACTCTCACTGCTATCCTCGAGACTTATTTATTATTATTATTATTATTATTATTATTATTATTATTATTATTATTATTATTATTGTTATTATTGTTATTATTGTTATTATTGTTATTATTGTCATTACATTACATTACACGATATTATATTTATTTTATTATATTTATTATATAAACAATAGTATATTAATTATATTGTATTATATTATATATTATATTGTATAATATAATATAATATAATATAATATAATATAATATAATATAATATAATATAATATAATATAATATAATATAATATAATATAATATAATATAATATAATATAATATTACATTATATTACATTATATTACATTATATTACATTATATTACATTATATTACATTATATTACATTATATTACATTATATATTGTATTCTATTCTATTCCATTCTATTCCATTCCATTCCATTCCATTCCATTCTATTAACAGAATATAATGTTACAGTTCTTGCAACTCATGTTTATTTATTGGTATATATCACGACTATACTACTCTCTATATAGTTATTCTATAGATATACACAATATATTGGTGTATATCTACATTTGGTGTGTATAATTACTGCAATATATATGGTTTATTACAGTTATATATAGTTTACTACAGATATTTATTGTATTATCTCAGAATATCCCGAGTCGGAAGGGACCTGCTGACGTCCAAATCCTAAATATATAAATATTATAAATAGCAGTGAACAGGACGTGATAACCCCCAGCTGCTCTTCCCCGCCTGGGAGCCGTGCCCAGCGCGGGGCGCCCGGCCAGCCCCAGGGCACTAATTAATGGCAGCGCTAATTGGAGCGGCCCTGCCGGGGAAATCCAGGTGGGAGCAGGAGCCCCAGGGGGGTTTGACCAGGTCCGTGCAGAAATGAGAGGGGCCCTGTTGTGGCCACACACACACAGGGACCTGCAGCAGAACCAGCACAACACAAAACCAGCCCTGCCCGGGAAGGGAAAATCTCCTTTGTTTGTTTTTGGGGCGGAAACTGCCCTGGGAACCCCCCAGCAGTGAAGGGACCCTGAGCTGACAGTGGCTGGGGAGGGGAACAGCCCCTCACCCAAACTTCTCCGCGACCCACGGGAGAAGAGAGAGCAGAACCAGCCTCATTTCACTGATAAATTTGGGTTCCAGGTCCTTAAGCAGCCCCGGATGAGCTGGGCAGAGTTCTGCGGGCAGACACACAAGAGTGTGTTTGTCCCGAGCTGTTATGAGAACACCACCGAGTGTGAATCAGAACACTAATTAGTGTAAATCAGAACACTAATTAGTGTAAATCAGAACACTAATTAGTGTAAATCAAATCTGCTCAGCGGGCTCGGGGGTGAGAGGGTGGCAGGTACCCGCCTGCAGCAGCAAAACCCACAGACCTGCTGGGGACACACGGCCTCAGAGGGAGCCCAGAGCAGAGCAACCTCTGGTGCCAGAAACTGCCCAAAAATGGGGAAACGCCCCAGTTCAGCGCAACTGTGCTCATGGGCACAGCCGAGGGCAAAGCCCAGCACAGGCACTGCCTGGAGGAGAAATTCCTGCTCGCTCTGCACCCCGCGTCCCCCCGCCCGTGCTGGGATTGCCGGGGGGCCACGGGCAGCCACTCCTCGCCAGTAAAGGGAATTTCCAGCAGCGAACGGGGCTCTGGGCAGGGCCTGCCCCAGGCTGGTCACTGCTGCTGCCTCGCCCAGAGCTCTGCAGGAGGGGATGGGAGGGTCTCAGGGCATTCACACCCCCTGAGAGTCCTGGGAGGGTCTCAGGGCACTCACATGCCCCTGCCCTGACACCCAGGGATGGTCTCAAGGCACTCATCCTCCTCTGAGAGCCCTGGGAGGGTCCCAGAGCACTCACAATCCCCCCTGAGAGTCCTGGGAGGGTCTCAGAGCATTCACACCCCCTGCCTTGATATTCTGGGAGGGTCCCAGAGCATTAACATCCCCCCTAAGAGTCCTGGGAGGGTCTCAGAGCACTCACATCTCCCTGCCCTGAACCCCGAGAGGGTCCCAGAGCACTCACAATCCCCCCTGAGAGTCCTGGAAGGGTCTCAGGGCACTCACACCCCCTGCCCTGATTCCCTGGGAGGTTTCAGAGCCCTCCCCAATGCCCTGGGAGGGTCTCAGGGCACTCACACCCCCTGCCCTGATTCCCTGGGGGGTTTCAGAGCCCTCCCCATGCCCTGGTGCTCCCACAGCCCGGGGATGGGGCTGAGCGAGGCTCACAGCCCCAGCACAGCCCCAGAGCCATTGGCAGGTGACAGAAGCCCCTGGGACAGTCGCTGCCCCCCAGTGGGTCACAGAGAGGAGCCCACCCCGGGGAGGGCTGAGGGGCTGCTTTACCTTGCAGGGGTGAGGGTCCACCCCGTAGGTCTCCAGAGTCTGGGCTTTCCTGAGGAAATTCAGCTCTGAAGTCGCGGGTGTCTGCCCACTGCAGGGGGGAGAAACAGGAAAAAAATCATTCCATGGCAGGCAGGGGGTGAAGGCAGCTGCAGGGATGGAGCCAGGGCTGTGTCCCTGTGCCAGGGGCTGCTGCCGAGCTCCCCTGCCTTCCCCACAGATATTTAGGAATTAGGAATTCATCCCCAAACTCGGCAGGTGCCTTTGGCCCTTCCCCGTGCTGCACTGGCTGCTCAGTGCCTCCTGCAGTAAAGGGAATTTCCAGCAGCAGCTGGGCTCTGGGCAGGATTGTTCTGTGTAATGCTGCATTTCTATTTTAATTCTCCTGCTGAAGAACTGTATTCCTAATTCCCACATCCCTGAGAGCCCCTTAATTTCAAAATGATAATGATTTGGAGGGAGGGGGTTTCCACTCTCCATTTCAAGGAGAATCTCCTGCCTGCATTGGCAGACACCTGTCCTAACCAGGACAGTCCCCACCCCTCATCCGCCCTACCTGAGCTCCGACTTGTGGATCTCGGCGATTTTCCTCTCCAGCTTCTCCGAGTGCTTGGGGAAGAACTGGAACTTGGAGCTGTAGCCCTCGGGGTGCTTGCCTGGGTCGTAGTCCCCGATCTCAGCTGGGGGAGACAGGCAGTGGGGCAGAGCTGGGGGCAGAGCTGGGGGCAGAGCTCGGGGCAGAGCCCCACACCCCAATTTTGGGTTGCTGAGGCACCCCCTGGCACTGCCCGGGTTTTGCCCCCACCCCAATTTTGGGTTGCTGAGGCACCTCTGGCACTGCCCGGGTTTTGCCCCACACCCCAATTTTGGGTTGGTGACACAGCCCCTGGCACTGCCCCGGGTTTTGCCCCCCACCCCAATTTTGGGTTGCTGAGGCACCCCCTGGCACTGCCCCGGGTTTTGCCCCCACACCCAAATTTTAGGTTTCTGAGGCACCCCTGGCACTGCCCCGGGTTTTGCCCCACACCCCAATTTTGGGTTGCTGAGGCACCCCTGGCACTGCCCCGGGTTTTGCCCCACACCCCAATTTTGGGTTGCTGAGGCACCCCTGGCACTGCCCCGGGTTTTGCCCCCCACACCAATTTTGGGTTGGTGTGGCAGCCCTGGCACTGCCCGGGTTTTGCCCCACACCCCAATTTTGGGTTGCTGAGGCACCTCTGGCACTGCCCCGGGTTTTACCTACCCCACTCCCCAATTTTGGGTTGGTGAGGCACCCCTGGCACTGCCCGGGTTTTACCTACCCCACTCCCCAATTTTGGGTTGCTGAGGCACCCCTGGCACTGCCCCGGGTTTTGCCCCCACCTCAATTTTGGGTTGGTGTGGCACCCTGGCCCTGCCCCGGGTTTTGCCCCACACCCCAATTTTGGGTTGCTGAGGCACCCCTGGCACTGCCCGGGTTTTGCCCCACACCCCAATTTTGGGTTGGTGAGGCACCCCTGGCACTGCCCCGGGTTTTGCCCCCACCCCAATTTTGGGTTGGTGAGGCACCCCTGGCACTGCCCCGGGTTTTGCCCCACACCCCAATTTTGGGTTGCTGAGGCACCCCTGGCACTGCCCCGGGTTTTGCCCTCACACCCCAATTTTGGGTTGGCCGTTCCTGCCCTACCCTGCAGGATGTAGGCAGCCAGCAGAGCAGCATCTGAGGTCTTGCACAGGAGCCTGCCGTGGTACAGATCCCTCTTGATCTGCAGGAACACCAGGTACCTGGGCACAGGGGAGATTCTCCTCGTGAGGCGCCGTCCCAACCAGCCAAACAGGCACAGAACAGCTGCAGGCACCCGCTGCCATCCCTCCCCAGCAGCTCCTTCACCCAACAGCTTCCCCACCACGGGATTTGCTCCTTCCCGAACTCCCTGTGCCCCTCTAGGTCCTGCTGTGTGCACTCACACCCTCCTCTGTGCCCACCACGAGCATCACCCGGGGCACTGATGACTCCCCCA
The DNA here is from genome assembly GCA_034336685.1 of Luscinia luscinia. Lineage (NCBI taxonomy): Eukaryota > Metazoa > Chordata > Aves > Passeriformes > Muscicapidae > Luscinia > Luscinia luscinia. The sequence continues at coordinate 13,762 of JAKWBO010001291.1, forward strand.
GCCCAGGGAAAGGACAAGCCCTGGTGGAAAAATTACATATTCCAGTAAATTTAAAGCTAAGTAACATTTTAGGCATGTCGTGTGGCATTTGGGAAAACCTTTAGCTGCTAAAACATAAGTCATGGAGTGAAGGAGCAAAATGGAGTGCTCAGAAATGGATTTAAATAGCCAGACTTGTGCTCTGCAGTCCTCGTGCCTCATTGCTCTAATCTGAGTTTATGATGAGGTAAACCATTAATTTTCACAGATAAAATACATTAAAGAGAAATCTTGGTGTTAAAGTGGACTCAGTCCAGGGAAAAGTGAATTTTAAGCCTGGGTTCCAGCTGCAGCACAGCTCAAAGGGCAGCAAGCAGGGGCAGCTCCCCTGGCCCTGGGGGGTGTCAGAAGGCAGAGTTAGGTAAGGCTGGGGAGGAAATTCCTCTCTGCATTCCACCCCTGCCTTGGGCAGGGACACGCAGGCCAGGCTGCTCCTGAGCCACCCTCACACGGGGGAATTTCTGTCACACTCAGGGTGCTGTGACACAGCCAGGGCCACACTGGGGATGCTGTGACAGAGCCAGGGTCACCCTGGGGATGTTGTGACACAGCCAGGGTCACACTCAGGGTGCTGTGACACAGCCAGGGCCACACTGGGGATGCTGTGACACAGCCAGGGTGACACTGGAGAGGCTGTGACACAGCCAGGGCCACACTCAGGGTGTTGTGACACAGCCAGGGCCACACTGGGGATGCTGTGACACAGCCAGGGTCACACTCAGGGTGTTGTGACACAGCCAGGGCCACACTGGGGATGCTGTGACACAGCCAGGGCCACACTCAGGGTGCTGTGACAGAGCCAGGGCCACACTGGGGATGCTGTGACACAGCCAGGGCCACACTCAGGGTGCTGTGACAGAGCCAGGGCCACACTGGGGATGCTGTGACACAGCCAGGGTCACACTGGGGATGCTGTGCCCTGAATTGTGGGTTTGGAACTCTGTGCACCCACAGAATGAGCCAGAGGCTCCAGTCCCAGAGCCCAGCGATGGTTTGGGCTGGAAACAACCTTGAAGCTCATCCCATTGCACCCTGAGCCCCCCGCGGGGCTGGAACCGCCCGTGCCCGGGGCTGTTCGCTGTCCCCTGTCCCAGCCCGGGGCTGTGGCTGTTTGTGGTCCCAGCCTGTCCCTGTGGCTGTTCTCTGTCCCCAGCCCTGCCCGTGGCTGTTTTTCTGTCCCCAGCCCTGCCCGGGGCTGTCGCTGTTCGCTGTCCCCAGTCCCAGCCTGTCCCTGTCGCTGTTCGCTGTCCCCAGCCGTGCCCGTGGCTGTTTGTGGTCCCAGCCTGTCCGTGGCTGTTTTTCTGTCCCCAGCCCTGCCCGGGGCTGTTCGCTGTCCCCAGTCCCAGCCTGTCCCTGTCGCTGTTCGCTGTCCCCAGTCCCAGCCCGTCCCTGTCGCTGTTCGCTGTCCCCAGCCCTGCCCGGGGCTGTTTTTCTGTCCCCAGCCCTGCCCGGGGCTGTTCTCTGTCCCCAGCCCTGCCCGTCCCTGTCGCTGTTCGCTGTCCCCAGCCTGTCCCTGTCCCTGTCGCTGTTCTCTGTCCCCAGCCCTGCCCGTGGCTGTTTTCTGTCCCCAGCCCTGCCCGTCCCTGTCGCTGTTTGCTGTCCCCAGCCCGTCCCTGTCGCTGTTCGCTGTCCCCAGCCGTGCCCGTGGCTGTTTTTCTGTCCCCAGCCGTGCCCGTCCCTGTCGCTGTTTGCTGTCCCCAGCCCGTCCCTGTCGCTGTTCGCTGTCCCCAGTCCCAGCCTGTCCCTGTCGCTGTTCGCTGTCCCCAGCCCGTCCCTGTGGCTGTTTTTCTGTCCCCAGCCCTGCCCGGGGCTGTTCTCTGTCCCCAGCCCTGCCCGTCCCTGTCGCTGTTCGCTGTCCCCAGCCCTGCCCGTGGCTGTTTTTCTGTCCCCAGCCGTGCCCGTCCCTCCGCTCCCGCCCCAGCCCAGCCCACCCTCACCTGGTGATCTCCTCCTTCAGCGCCGCGAGGTCCGTGGGGTAGAACTTGACTCGGAAGCACATGGTGAAGGGCGGCTGGGCTGCGGGGAGCAGGGCGCGGTGTCACGGGGCAGGGCTGTCCCCTCGCCTCAGCACCCCCGGGGCCCCCCGGGTGAAGGGCACCCTCCTCACTCCTCACTCGCCAGTGTCCCCGCTGGAGCTGTGGCTCTGCAGCTGCCACCCCCAGTGCCACCCCGCCACTGCTGCCCCGCTCCCCTGCGGGCTGCTGCTGTTATCAGTGCATGAAATGTTGTT
>JAKWBO010001292.1:0-16014 GCA_034336685.1 Luscinia luscinia
AGCAAGAGGGGACTTTTTGACCAAAGTAATGCTGCCAACCTGAACCTAACTGAATCTAGCAGAAAACATTCTGGAATTTTAGAATCCTCTCTATTGGAAAGGACCTCCAAGCTCATTGAGTCCAGCTGTTCACCCAGCATTCTCAAGCCAAACCCAAAGCCAGGACAACCGGCCCTGAGCCAAAGGTGACCTCTGGATGAACCTTGCAAACAAAGGTGCATGGTCATTAGTGCTGTGATAGATGTATCCACTCATTAGTAAAACATGTATTGACCTTTCTGGATTTAGAAAGTGGACAAGGCCATGAAATCCAACACTGGCCTTGTTTGGGGGTGTATGGTCAAAGTCAGCCCCCTTGGTTCCTCCTTGAGCCCTGGCCAGGCTTTGGGAGTGACCCAAGAGGAGAATGAAACCAGCTGTTCCTGCACTAGAAGTGCTGTCAGTTTGTTTATTCAGCACTGTCAGAGCTGGGCCCTCTCACAGCGGGGTTGGAAGCCTCACCTGTGGCTGGAGGCACCTGCAGGAATTCCCAGTGTCCGGGAGTGGCTCTGCAGTCCTTGGCTGTGACAGCTTCCCCCAGCTGATGTGTGCACCTGGGGGATGGCAAAGCCTGAGGGGAACTGCTGCTGTCTCTTTCTTCATCACTGCAGCAATCTTTGGTAGTGATTGTTGGGTGCATTGCTGAGCTTCTCCTTTTGGGATCCTTTGCTGCTCTGAACTACAGTAAATGACACTGATTCCTGAACTTGGTGTCTGTGTCTCTGCTGCTGACACAGCACACTGGTAAATCAAAGTTGGTGTAGGCTGGCTGGATCACCACAAAATGTTAATTTTTAAATGTAAATGTAAGGAATCAGTCCTGTCCTAAATTCCCAGGTAGAGGGAAAAACTTCCCTAGAGTTTCCTGGCTCTGGAGTGGGCTGAGGTTGGAGCACTGTGAGAGCAATGGGGAAGCCAGCTGAAAGAAGCTGAATCACTGGATATAGTAAAATATGGAAAAATGAAAAGAACTTGTGTGTTTGGGAAGATGAGAATGAATTTTGTTAACAGCATCCCAGAAACAGACAAACAGGGAAAATGATTGCTTTCAAAATGTTCCCAAATGAAGCAACAGAAAAGGTTTTTAATCTTGAACTCAGACTCATTTTGCTAAGGAAAGAGTAATAATATAATAAATACTTATATAGATATATATGTAATAAAAGAAAAATTTTCTGTATATACTTTTACATCTATATAATGACATTGTAAAATGATGCTCCAAATACTAATTTTTTAGCTTTGGCTGCTCAAGGATGTAACACTAAATACTCTAAAGAAAATGATTGGCCAGGACCCAAACATCACTAGTGAACTCTGTGAGGTTCTATACAATGAATGAAGGAGGAAGGGATGAAATTGGCAGTTTTTATAGGGTTTGATGAAACTAGGATGTGGAATGCTTTCTCTGTTCCTGTGAAAAGAAAGTGAGTAAGACTGCTGGGTTTTCACATACCAGACCACACACAAGCTGCAGCATTGATTGAACAGATGAAGGGGTTGTTAAAAAGCAGGTGAAAAAAATAGGAGATGGGAATGTGTCGCAATGAAAATCCCATCTCACAGATGTGCTCCATGCCCTTAACAATGGGAACACTGGGAAATGGAAACCCTGGATGTGCATGGCTGCACCCAATTTGCAAATACAACCATGGACAGGGGCACTTGGACTGCCTGGGAAATTATTCTGGGTGTGATGGCCCCTGACAGGGCCACCCCAGAGGCTGCAGGGCTGGACCTTTATGCATTAAAATTAGTTAGGATAAATCAGGAGCAAATGAGAATGATCAATACCAGAATGGGAATTCAGATTCCTCCAGGACACTTTGGTTTGATAAATGCTCACTCGAGCTTGGCCTTGAAGTGTTCAGGTCTTGGGAGGAGTAATTGGTGCAGATTATCAAGGAGAAATTAAAGTAATTCTGTTAAACAGTACTGAACAATTGGATTATTCAACCCCATGACAGAGTAGCACAATTATTGATATTAGAGATTTTAAAACAACTGTGAAAAAAGACAATCCACATTAAATCTCTGCTGTTCATGAAGATAAAGATTTTGAATTAACCAGTCCTATAATGCAGCCAGAGTGTGGGTGCAGAGGCCAAATGGACCTCCTGAACCAGCTCAAGGAACAGCTCTGGGGAAAGACAACACTGTTTGAATCCTGATCCCTGGGTGAGAAGGATGGGAATATGTCCCTGCAGCCAAGTGTTCTGTGCCAGAACAAGTGGATGTTACGGGATATTGTTTTACAGATCCCGTAGGACTAAATCTCCCTGTTTGTCCCAACAGCTCTTTGGAAAATGCTCTGATCTGCAGGGCTCCATGGGAAGGCTGATGTGACACTGAGGCACTTCCACACGAATTCCATCCAGGAGCCTGGGTGCCCTCAGGGACTGGGACCTGGCACCTCTCCAGCTGCAGGGGAAAGGACCCCACCAAGCCTTGTCACCCACAGACAGCGCAGGAAAGCTGAACAGCAAAGGACCTTGGGGGCATTATTCTGGAATTAAACAGGTGTCAGCTCTGTGGACAACAGAATTATTGCTCCTAACCCAAATGTGGTTGAAGAAAAGAATGAAAAACCTCGTCATTAATTTCTACTGATGTCTGTAAATTTTATCTTGATGGTCAGCCAGAATTTTTGTTTGCCAGAAACAGCTCTAGAGTTTTACCAAATATTACTCATGAAAATGGTCATGGAAAAGTGAAAATGGTCATGGAAAAGTTGACAGAGTACTCAATCTAACTAATTGCTGAATATGTTCTCAACCAGAGGGAAATCAAGTCTGAGTCACAGTTTGTCATGGTTTGCTTTTTTAAAATGTGCCCCATGGTGCATTTGGCGCTGAGCCCTTGAACCTCAGAGCCTGAGAGGAGATTGCACAAACCTTTCCAAGGAGTCCAAGTCAGAAGAAAAACCCAAAGTGTCTCAAAGCATTAATGGGTCCCACTGAGGTCCATCCCCAACACAGGCTCCTCATGGACTCCTTGGAGGAGAGAATGGGAGGTCATGATTGCACAAAAACTTCTCAGAGACTCAGAGAAGAAAGGAAAAAGGAAAATACATTAAAATCTGAAGCACCTAGAGGCATTGAGCACCAGTGAGTGTTGTTACTAAGAAAGGCTCTCAAGAGACTAATTAAAGCAGATAACTGGAGGCCATGATTGCACAAAGCTCTCAGAGACTCCAAGGCAAAAGCAAAACCCAAAGTCCTCTGAAAAACCTGCAGTCCCTGGGAGCATGAAGGAGCCCCCAGGGCCATTCCTGACCAAGGCTCCCCAGGGACTGGTCCCAGCACATCCCTGAGGCCACTGGGATGTGGGGGGATGCTGAGGGCAGGACAAGGGGTGACAGTGCCCAGCCTTGCTGGGGCTGTGCCAGGAGGCCCCAGTGCCTCAGGACAAGGTGTCTCCTCAGAGCCCTTGGTGGCACAGGTTCTGTGCCCCAGGGCACCAAGACTTGGCTTCTCTTTGTCCCCACCTGTCATCTCTGCCTCCAATTTCCTGCTCTAACTGGAACCTGGGGACTTTTCTCAGTTGTGTCCCTCAGTGGGACCCATGAACAATATCACAAACTTTGGATTTTGATTCTGACAGAATTTTTAGAGATGTCCTAACCAGCCATGGCTCTGCCTTGATTTCCCTCTGGTCTGGTGCAGTTCTTTAGGAAGGTTTTCAAGTTCAATTATAGAGAAATACTTCAGAGAGCTTCTAAGAAATATACATTCTTATTTTGAAGGTGTATTGTATTTTTCTCTCTTTGGAGCAGAGGTGATTGCAGCATTCAGTGACTGATGTTGATCCAGGGTCTCGCCTCAGGAGGTCTGGCCTGCTCAGAGAAGCTGTGCCTTGAGGTCTGACCCAGTGTGGACAGCCTTACACCACATTCCCCAACTCCATCCTGTGTCCTCCCTAACCTCGGACCTGCTTTGCTTAGAGAGCTGGCTGCACTCAGGCAAAGAGTGGTTTTTCTTTTAAATTTTTTTTAGAAATCTACAGCTCATAATTTTCCCCACTGCAATCAGACACACTCCTCAGGCGTGTGCCAGCCCAAGGTGCCACCAAATCCACTGTAGAGCTGCTTGGGCCAGCTGTGAGGGTGGATCATCACCCCAGCCTGCACTGGGCCACTGCCAGGGTCTGTGGCCATGGACACTGCACTGACCCCACTGCTGGCTTTGGGGCCAGGGCAACCGTGAGAAGCTCAAGTTTCCTTGGAAACACTGGGGAGGACTGGGACATACTGGGGAACACTGGGAACCCTGTGGGAGACACTGGGATATACTGGGGGTGATGCTGGGAAATACTGGGAAAAACTGGGGACACTGGGAACACTCTAGGGACCTCTGGGGGACACTGGAGCTTACAATGGATGACACTGGGGGAACTGGAGGGGAGTGGGAATAAACTCAGGTGTATTGAGTTGAACTGGGCTGTACTGGGGGTGAACTGGGCTGTACTGGGAGGGACTGCATGGGTTGATTGGGCTGTTCCCGCCTCTGCCGCCTCCCATTTGCCGAGGATCCTGCCCATCACCGCCCGCAGCCAATCAGCATCGGGGATCGGGGCCTCGGGGAGGGTGCCTGGTGTCGGCGCCATCTTTTCTTCTTGCCTCTAACTCCCATCATGCCTCGAGTCTGAGAGAGCCCCATAGGAGTGCCTAAAATTCTTGCCGTGCCCTGTGCCCTAAGGAGCCCGGTTAGAGCTCCCTGAGCTCCCCCCAAGTGCTCCAAACCGTATACGTTCCCTCTGAGGGCCTCAAGTCGTGGCTTGGACGCGAAAGTGTCTCCCAAGTTCATTCCTGCACCCCCAGATGCCCCGTCTGAGCCACTTCCGGAACTACAGCTCCCATCATGCTCTGTGGTGCACATAAGCAACTAATGCCGCAGTGTTTACAACTCCCATGGTGCTCCACGGCCCAATTAAACCATATTATACCCACGCCTACAACTCCCATCACCCCCGCGCCCCAGAGAGTCCCGTTAGAGCCCCCAAGTGCCCGCCGAACCCCGAAGGGCCCCAGATTCCCCTCCCTGATCCCCAAGTGGCCCCTGGACCCCCAAGAGCTCCCCCACACCTCGAATTGTCCATCAGAATCCCTCAGTGCCCCTCCAAGTGCCCACCCGGCTCCCCCAAGTACCCTCTGGACCCCTCAAGTTCTCTCTAAATTCCATCTTCAGACTCAAAACTGCCCCAAATGTGTCCCAGAAATGTCTCCATGGACACTGAAATGCCTCCCATGATTTATCCTGAGCAGAATATGATAATAAAGATGACAAATGAACTAGAAATATTACTAATAATCATAATGAGGGAGAAAAATTTAACTAACAGAATTAAATTAATGAATGAAGGTAATTGTGTTACTTAGCACCTATGAAGATTAATTTCCTTGGCTGGAGGAAATGTATAGTTTTTAAATAAAAATATAAAAATTAAGTAATAAAAATATTACAAATAAATATCATAAACAAATTTAATAATTAAATACGAAAACGAAAAATAAATTACAGGAACATTTATGGATGTTTTGGGATGTCAGTCCTAAAGGTGGGCAATGTCAGCCCTGGTGATGCTGGAGATGAGGAGCAGGTTGTCCAAACTGGATCAGCCCAGGAAGGGGCTCATTCTTCTGTGTGCACAGACCTCCTGAGGAGACATACAGCATCAAGATCACTTGGGGAATGATTCTGTCACCTCTTCTCCGAAATGAAAATAGGAAAACATTCCCTTTCTTATAAACGGATTTTTGATTTGTCCAACTAATCAAACAACAAGATTAAATTTAGCAGCAATTCTTTAATAATAGCGGCAATTGTATAGAAATTAATAGAATCAAAGTATATTAAATACATATATTTGAGTATATAAAAAAAATTGGCAGTGAGTAATTCAGTGTAATTGTGGTTCGAATAAAGCATGAGCAAAACCGATCGGGGCCACGGGGAGGGGCTCGCCCTTCCTCACGTACCAAAAATTCAAGTGAAAAACCTCATTTATATGATGAATGCTAATGCACATTAATACAGAATCTTCTGGAAGGCTCCTCCTAGTTTCTATTCCTAAAACCTATTGTAGTAGACACCCAGTTGGAAGCCCTAATAGTTATAAAGTTAATAATGTGTTATGGTTATTGTTCACTTACCTTTTGGTAGTATTCCTGTATGTAAGCAGACCCCGGTTTTAACTTCTGTTCCTGTTATGAGCCCCAGTTCACATATTCACCCTCCTAGTTCCCATATCCGCCTTCCTCTGTTACCCCTTCCGCCCTTACCCTTGCCCTATTTCTGGCCGCCTGCTGCTTCGCATGTCAATCTAGAAGCCAGGCCCCTCCATGCAAAGTAGCCAGCGCTCCCCAGTCAGCCAGTTCGCCAACAAGAAGTCCTGGTCCAAAATAAAGGAAAATTAACACAGCTACGAGAGGAATACAGGGAAAATACTTGCACCAAAGGACTAAGAAAACCCCAAGTTGTCAGTGAAATCTAACTTCTCGCCAACCATCACCTAAACTGTACTCCGGCCGGATGACAACCCTAGACCAAACGAGCCACCAGCGAGCAATCCGTGCATGCTGGCGTGAGGTCGGGACTCCTCCCCCACCTGTGAAGGCGGACGGCAAACCGGATCCCCGCATCGCAATGGGCGCTGGCTCTCAAACAGCAACGGCAGGCGGCGGCCTTCCCATAAGCCCCAATAAAAGAGCTGATCTTAATAAAGGCTTCAGCCCTGTCTATTTACTTCAAATCTGGGGGCTCGTCCGGGATAGGCCCCGCCCGAAGAGGACCTCCGAGGGAGCACCGCCTACAAGAGGCCCTCCGGGATAGCGGGCCATCCCCGAATCCGAGTCAGCGCCGGAATAGGTAAGCAAACCGGTGGCGTGAAGAGGGGCGAAGCGAGTGGAGTACGAGTGAGACGGGGGCCAGTAGCTTGGCCTAACCGGAGCGAGTGAGGACCCCTAGTACCGCTGGTTCCACTACCCCGCGAGAGGTGGCCGAACGAGGGGGAAGCGAGAGGAAAAAGGAGTGGGTGAGGCGCCCCGGGAGTCAAATAGGACCAAGGCCCAGACGCGTGCACCGGTTGCTCCCACACGTGTCCCGAAGGGAAGGGGGAGAAGGCGTGTGAGAGTGGGAAAACTAGGCTGGGGTGCTCGGTGTGCCGTTACCCCCACAAGGCCTAGTTTCCCAAAAGGATTGGGTTTGGGGTGCGCGGCACACGGCAAACCCTGTAGAACCCATTCCCCGTGCAGTGTGAGTGCTGTGTGTGAGAGGTAGGGGGACCTAACTGTAAGGGTCCCCGCCGTGGCCCAACTGTTTTGAAAGGGCCGCGGTGAGTGAGTGCTGTCTGTGAGAGGTAGGGGACCTAACTGTAAGGAGTCCCCGCCGCGGCCGAAAGGGCCGCGGTGAGTGAGTGGCACCCGACTGTTTGAAAGGGGTGCCGTGTGTGTGAGAGGTAGGGGGGCCTGACTGTTGAAAGGGTCCCCGCCGTGGCCCGACTGTTTTAAAAGGGCCGCGGTGAGTGAGTGAAGTGGCACCCCGAGTGTTTCGAAAGGGGTGCCGCGTGTGTGAGAGGTAGGGGGGCCTGACTGTTTGAAAGGGTTCCCCGCCGTGGCCCGACTGTTTTAAAAGGGCCGCGGTAAGTAAGTGAGTGGCACCTCAACTGTTTGAAAGGGATGCCGGCGTGTGTGAGAGGTAGGGGGCCTGACTGTTTGAAAGGGTCCCCGCCGTGGCCCGACTGTTTTAAAAGGGCCGCGGTAAGTAGTGAGTAGCACCCCAACTGTTTCGAAAGGGGTGCCACGTGTATGTGAGAGGTAGGGGGCCTAACTGTTTGAAAGGGTCCCCTGCCGTGGCCCGACTGTTTTAAAAGGCCGCGGTGAGTGAGTGAGTGGCACCCCGACTGTTTCGAAAGGGTGCCGCGTGTGTGAGAGGTAGGGGGCCTGACTGTTTGAAAGGGTCCCCGCCGTGGTCCGACTGTTTTGAATGGGCCGGCGGTAAGTAAGTGAGTGGCACCCCAACTGTTTGAAAGGGGTGCAGCGTGTGTGTGAGGTAGGGGGCCTGACTGTTTGAAAGGGTCCCCGCCCGTGGCCCCGACTGCTTTGAAAGGGCCGCGGTAAGTGAGTGGGTGGCACCCGACTGTTTCGAAAGGGGTGCTGCAGCGTGTGTGAGAGGAAGGAGGGCCTGACTGTTTGAAAGGGTCCCCCTGCCGCGGCCCGACTGTTTTAAAAGGGCCGCGGTGAGTGAGTGAGTGGCACCCGACTGGTTCAAAAGGGGTACCGCATGTGTGAAAGGTAGGAGGGCCTGACTGTTTGAAAGGGTCCCCGCCGTGGCCCGACTATTTTGAAAGGGCCGCGGTGAGTGAGTGTGTGGCACCCGACTGGTTCAAAAGGGGTGCCGCATGTGTGAAAGAAAAGGGGGCCTGACTGTTTGAAAGGATCCCCTGCCGCGGCCTAACTGTTTTAAAAGGGCCGCGGTGAGTGAGTGAGTGGCACCCGACTGGTTCAAAGGGGTATCGCATGTGTGAAAGGTAGGAGGGCCTGACTGTTTGAAAGGGTCCCCGTGTCTGTGAGTGGGCGTGATCGTGTAAAGTTTGCGTAGTCAGGAAGAAGAGATTGGAGCAAGTGTAAGGTACAAGTAAGGGGAAGACTAACAAAGCGATAAAAAGGGTAAAGGATGGGGAACTGTGTCAACAAAAAGGGGCAAGGTAGGGGTAAAGAGAGGTGTAAAGAGAGGAGGATCCTGAAATCCCACTAGATAGTCCCTTGGGACAATTGTTGTGGAAGTGGGAGAGGGAGGAAAGTGTAAAGGGGTTGGACCCATTAAGGATGATAAAGTATTGTGTGGAAGTATGGCCTGCCCTGGAACTACCTGAGAGGTGGCCAAAATGCGGAAGTCGAGACCCCTGGCTGTGCTCCGAACTAATACAACATCTTCAAGCGGGGGGGAGTCCGCCAGCATTCAGTTAAAATATGCTATTGCTTGGGAGAGACAAGGTGCAAAAAGATGAGAAAGTCCGTATCTGTAAATTAAACAGGAAAGAAGAGAAGAAAGACAGTAAAAAGAGAGAAGAGAGTAAATATAACCAATGGGATCCTTTAGATCATCTCCCACCTCCTCTTCCTCCCGAGTATCCCGTAGCACGTACAGGGCCACAAATGCAAATGTCATCGCTTCCAGCTCTAGAAACATCTACTCCAGCCTTATCACTCCCTCTCCTCTACTCCCGGCTTTAGCTGAACCACAAATTTCAGTTCTAGCTCCTACTCCCATATCACCCCCTCCGCCAGTTGCCCCTGTTTCGGTTACTCCTTCAGTTCCAGCTCCTACTCCCATATCACCACCTCCGCCAGTTGCCCCTGTTTCGGTTACTCCTTCAGTTCCAGCTCCTACTCCCATATCACCACCTCCGCCAGTTGCCCCTGTTTCGGTTACTCCTTCAGTTCCAGCTCCTACTCCCATATCACCCCTTCCACCAGTTGCCCCTGTTTCGGTTACTCCTTCAGTTTCAGCTCCTACTCCCATATCACCCCCTTCGCCAGTTGCCCCTGTTTCGGTTACTCCTTCAATTCCAGCTCCTACCTCTATACCTCCTCCACCATCAGTTTCTACTATTTCAGTTACCTCTCAAGCTCTAGTTCCTACTCCCACTCCTCTACCACCTCTTCCTCCAATTACCCCCGCTTCAGTTATCCCTCAAGCCCCAGTTCTTACCCCTACACCTCTTCTACCAGTTTCTCCTGTTTCAGTTATCCCTCAAATTCCAGATTCCACTCCCATGCCTTCCCAAACAGTTTCTCCGGCCTCAGTTATTCTGCCAGCCCCACCTCCCTGGTCCCCAAGCCCCACAATCAGTTCCTTCCACCCCGGTTACGCCACATGTCCTGAAGCGGCCCCCGGCTCAGATGGTTCCTATAGTCAACATCCTACCATCCCCATCTCAGGTAACCTCGGCCGCTTCACCTCCCCCACCCCTGGACATACCGTTACCCCTTTGAGTTGGGATCCAGAGTTGGGAAAGGCTCCCATAAATGTTGGTGTCCAAGAACACCCTTACTTTACAAGGTCAAAAGCAAAAATGTACCCTTTAAGAGAGGTTCCAATGGGAGGTATGAGTGGGGGATAGGGCTAGTTAATGTTCCCTCACTACCTCAGAAGTAAGAAATTTTAAAAAGGAAATGGGCCACTTGATAGAAAATCCCATAGAGGTAGCCAACCAAATTGATCAGTTTCTAGGGACAAGTATATATACATGGAAGGAGATGAACTCTATACTAAACATACTGTTCAATCCGGAGGAGGTCCGGCTGATTCGTTCATCCGCAATCAAAATCTGGGAACGCGAAAACAGGGCGGGTCCCCGGGAGAATATAAACTTCCACTATTAGACCCTGGGTGGCAACCCAACGTTGAGATGGACAGACGGAGCATGGAAGAATATAGGAGCCTCATGATAAAAGGAATAAAGGAGGCTGTCCCGCGCTGTACCAACGCTAAACTAGCTTTTGACATTACGCAAGAAAAAGATGAAACGCCTGCCACCTGGCTCAATAGGCTGAGAAAAAATCTACAACAATATTCACATATCGACCCAGATACACCCGACGGGCAAACCTTCCTAAAAATGCAATTCGTATCAAAATCGTGGCCAGATATCAGGAGAAAGTTAGAAAAATAGAGGATTGGCAAATTAAAGATATTAATGAATTATTAAGGGAAGCCCTGCGGGTGTATCTGAGAAGAGAGGAAGAAAAAAAATAAATCTAAGGCCAGAATCATGGTGGCGGTGGCGAAAGAGAGTGTAAAGGATCTTATTAACCCCAGTACTCCCGAAAACCCCACAAGGAGCGCGACCGAAGATATCAATAAATCAAGGGGGGGCAGTAGAGACACCTTCAGGAAGTTTGGTTGCAGCCCAGCCGAGTCAACCACAAGTGCCTAGGAGATGTTATTACTGCGGGGAGACAGGACATATCAAAAGGTACTGCCAAAAATTGTCTGTCGATGAGGCCATAGCAAGGGAGCAAGAGGTGCTAGAAAAAATCCTGCGAGGGAGGTGACGATGCAGAATAGGGGTGTCATGGGCTCTTCACAATGGGGACCCTTTGAAACACCTCGAAGAGCCCATTGTAAATTTGGAAGTGGGCCCCCACCACCAAGAAGTAACCTTTGTTGTAGATACAGGAGTGGATCGTTCAAGCTTATCCAAGCCCCCGCTTAGAACAACAATAGGACATAAAACATGTGAAGTTTTGGGAGCTGGGGGTAATCCATTTAAAGCAAATCTTATTGAAGATGTGGAAGTCAAGGAAACTTTCGCCAAAAAGTGGCAGATTTCATCTATCTACCATGGCTAGGGGGGAATTTGTTGGGTAGCGATTTACAGGTGGAATTCGGGATCGGAGTAGTCCCGAAAAATGGTAAAATGGTTGTGCAAATGATGGCCCTGTCCACCCAAGATCTAGAAAAGATAAACTCTGAAGTATGGGCCACAGAAGGGAAGTATGGTCAGCTAAATATTTCCCCAATCAGACTTGAAATGCAAACGGAAGGGCCCCCGGTCAGGGTAAAACAATACCCAATGTCTATGGAAAGTAGACGCGGGCTAGCACCTGTAATCTCCCACCTATTAACTGAAGGAATTCTAGAACCATGCATGTCCCCTCACAACACCCCAATTTTGGCAATTAAAAAGGCCGAAGGTAAATATCGATTGGTACAAGATCTAAGGGAAGTAAATGAAAGGACAAAAACAAGACATCCAGTAGTCACAAACCCCTATACTCTATTAAGTTTAGTCCCGAGGAGCATGCATGGTTCTCAGTAATAGACCTCAAGGACGCCTTTTGGACCTGCCCCTTAGCCGAGGAAAGTCGCGATTGGTTTGCCTTCGAGTGGGAAGACCCCGACACTCGAAAGCGGCAACAATTACGTTGGACGAGACTACCCCAGGGATTCACGGAATCCCCAAATTTATTTGAACAAGAATTAAAAAAATTATTAGAGCAGTTTACACCGTGTATGGGAATCCAGATGTTACAGTATGTGGATGATTTATTAATATCAGGAGAAGAGCAGGATGCAGTTAAGAAAACCACCATCAAACTACTCAATTTCTTAGGTGCGAAAGGCTTAAAAGTATCAAAAAACAAGTTACAATTTGTGGAGTCCAAGGTCACTTATTTAGGCCATATTTTAGAAGCCGGCAGAAAAAAATTAAGTCCAGAAAGGGTGTCCGGAATATTGGCCATTCCGGCACCCAGAACCAAAAGAGACATAAGAAAATTGTTAGGGCTATTTGGATATTGCAAATTTTGGATAGAAGAATTCACACAAAACGTTAAATTTCTTTATGAAAAATTAACTCAACCCGATCCGATAAATTGGACAGAAGCAGATAATAAATCATTAAAAAGATTAAAAGAAAAATTGACAACTGCACCGGTCTTAAGCCTTCCGGATCTAAGAAAAGAATTCGACCTGTTTGTCAATGCCGAAAACGGGGTAGCCTATGGAGTCCTTACCCAAACATTCGGAGGACAGAAAAAACCAATCGCGTACGTCTCAAAAATTTTAGATCCTGTGGCTAGGGGCTGGCCAACATGTGTCCAGGTTATAGCAGCTACCGCGGTGCTAGTGGAAGAAGCTCGAAAGCTCACGCTCCAGAGAAAAATCATTATACATACACCCCATGATCTCCGAACGGTTTTAAGCCAAAAAGCCCCAAATTGGTTGACAGACTCCCGCATTTTAAAGTATGAAGCAATGCTTATAAATACCACAGACTTAGACTGGACCATTGCCAAATGTATTAACCCAGCTCAGTTCCTGAGTGGTGTGCCCGAGGAACCCATAGAGCATAATTGTCTGGAAGTTATAAGTTTACAAACTAAAGTAAGGGAAGACCTGGACGATCAACCTCTCCCCTACGGGAGAACGTTGTTTACAGATGGATCATCACGTGTAATAGATGGAAAAAGATGGTCAGGTTATGCAGTAGTAGAGAAAAAAAATGGAAACCAACTAGAGGTAATTGATCAAGGGAGATTACCATCCCACTGGTCCGCCCAGTGCTGCGAAATATACGCACTAAAGAGAGGGTTGGATCTGTTAAATCGGGAAGAAGGAACTATCTATACAGATTCCAGGTACGCGTTTGGTATAGCGCACATGTTTGGCAAGATCTGGGAAGAGAGAGGGTTCTTAAACTCAAAGGGGAAAGAACTGATACACAAAGAGTTAATTAAAGCTGTGTTGGCATCCCTAGTAAAACCGCTTGAAATCGCGATAGTACATATAAAAGGACATCAAAAAGGGGACACAGTGGAAAAGAGAGGAAACAGAGCAGTTGACCAAGCTGCCAAAATAGCTGCCAGAATTGCGGAAGAACCGGTAAAAGTGTTAAAAATAAATAGTACACCTCCCAGTAATAATGAAAAGCAAACACAAGTGTATAGTGAGTCTGAATTGATAAAAATGAAAGAATTAAACTTACATCAAGATAAAAACGGTAACTGGGTTACAGCCGATGGGAGGAAGTACTTAAACAAAGGACTAGCCAGAGCAATGCTAACTGAAATTCATAATCTAACTCATTGGGGGGCTCAAGCAATAAGTGACCACTTTTTGAGAGACTATATCTGTTTGGGAATACATAGTTTAGCCAAAGCTGTTACAAAAGGGTGTTTAAGCTGCCAGAGAACAGAGCAAAAACAAGCAAGAAAACCACCTATGGGGGGAAGAGAGCTAGCTTTGAGACCTTTTCAAAATATACAAATCGACTTTACTGAAATGCCCCCTGCACAGGGCTATAAACATCTATTGGTCATTGTAGACCACCTCACCCATTGGGTGGAGGCATATCCCACAAAGAGAGAGACAGCGGATGTAGTCGTTAAAATCCTTGTCGAACAAATCATCCCTCGATACGGAATGGTTAATAACATTGATTCAGACCGGGGCCCCCATTTCACGGCCAAAGTGTTACAAGATCTAGTTAAAGCTATCGGAATAAAGTGGTGACTCCATACTCCCTGGCATCCCCAAAGCTCGGGGAGAGTCGAGAGGACAAATAAATCCCTCAAAAATGCATTAACCAAATTAGTTCTAGAAACTAAACTAAATTGGCTAAAGTGCCTCCCATTAGCTCTCTTAAGGCTCCGAACAAAACCAAGATCAGACATCGGGATTTCTCCGTATGAAATGTTGTTAGAAGTCCTGGTCCAAAATAAAGGAAAATTAACACAGCTACGAGAGGAATACAGGGGAAATACTTGCACCAAAGGACTAAGAAAACCCCAAGTTGTCAGTAAAATCTAACTTCTCGCCAACCATCACCTAAACTGTACTCCGGCCGGATGACAACCCTAGACCAAACGAGCCACCAGCGAGCAATCCGTGCATGCGCGTGAGGTCGGGACTCCTCCCCACCTGTGAAGGCGGACGGAAAACCGGATCCCCGCATCACAACGGGCGCTGGCTCTCAAACAGCAACGGCAGGCGGCGGCCTTCCCATAAGCCCCAATAAAAGAGCTGATCTTAATAAAGGCTTCAGCCCTGTCTATTTACTTCACTATGTCACTATCTTATATTGTGCATGCTTCCCAGTAGCTAGCTGTGTCCTCTTCTTCCTTTGAAACATCTGGGCTCGGTGCTTTCCTTCCTATAGAAAAGAGCCACCTTCCCCATCAATGCAGAAATGGCTGAATGTGGGATTCCACCTCCAAAATTCCCTGTATCCTTTCCTATAGAAAACATAGATTCCCTTTCCTATAGAAAGGGTTTCTTTCAAATAGAAGCTACTAGAACAGAGAGGTCTGGTTGGCCTTGGCCTCTGATGGTAAAGTTTCATCTGTCATAACTGTGAAACAACAGTGTTCCATGCTTTCCTTCCTATGGAAAAGAACCCCCGTTTTCCTCCAGGCATCCATGTCCAAAACTGGTATTCTACCTCTAAAATTCCGCGCATCCAGGGATTACTCCTAGACAAAATCTGCGAATACCTTCAAGTTAGGCTGTCCTTGGCCTCTGGTGACTGCTCCTCATGCGCCCCTGCAACACTGGGGCTGGGTTGTTTCCTTCCTATGGGGGCCATTGTGACACCTTGGGGACCTTGTGGAGCCAAAGGGCCACTGTGACCCTGCAGGGTACAATGGAACAGGCCTGGCTGGCTTGGCCTCCTGGGGGCCACCTGACAGGCCTGGCTGACCTTGGCATGTCAAGGGCTGCTGCTCACCAGCCCCTGCAGCACTGGGGCTTTGTGCTTGCCTTCCTAGGGAAAAGAACCATCCCACTTTCCAGGTGCCCATGGCTGAAATTGGTACACCCCTAAAAGTTCTCTCTATGGAAGAGTTGCTTCCTAACAAAAGCTGCCAGGACAGACAGGTCTGTCTGGCCTTAGTCTCTGGCAATCACCTCTCATCCACCCCTGAAACACTGGGGCTCTGTTTGTTCCTTCCAATGGAAAAGAACCAACCTTCTTGTCCAGGACCATGGCAAAAATTGGGATTTGGCCTCTGAAATTGCATCTATTCAAAGAACTGCTCTCAGACAGAAGTAGCCAGGACAGAGACAACTGGATGGCCATAGCCTCTAATGATTTTCTTAGACTACGAGCAGAAAGTTTTCATTTGCAAACACCTTGGAGAGGGCGCAGAGATCTCCCAGTGTGGTGTTTGGGGCCTCAAGCACAAGACCAATAAACAGGGACAAAGGAGCTCTGTGCTCAGTGGACTGAAGACAGACGAGGAGAGCTCTGGGAAGAATTGACGGGTGGTTTAAGAGACAGTGGATCCTTTTGACATAGCAGAGAACAACCAGAGAAAGAAAGAATTAATGCCAAGTGCAGCTGGGGAGGCCCAGACTGGACCCAAGGAAAAAGAAATTTTCTCCCAGGGAAGGGCTGTTGTGCAACACATCTGCCAGAAGGAGTCTGGAGCAGCCCAAGGCTCTGTGTGGCCAGGCAGAGGCAGGCAGGACA
>JAKWBO010001293.1:0-16011 GCA_034336685.1 Luscinia luscinia
AGGATCCATGGAAAAGTGAGAGGGATCAACGAGATCCATGAAAGTGAGGGGATCAATGAGATCCATGAAAAGTGAGAGGGATTCAGCGGGGTTCATAAAAAGTGAGGCGGATCCAACGGGATCCATGAAAAGTGAGGAGGATCCAATGGGATCCATGAAAAGTGAGGGAGATCCAACAAAATCCATGGAAAAGTGAGAGGGATCCAATCGGATCCATGGAAAAGTGAGAGGATCCAACAGGATCAATGGAAAAGTGAGGGAGATCCAACAAAATCCATGGAGAAATGAGAGGGATCCATGGAAAAGTGAGAGGGATCCAACGGGATCCATGAAAAGTGAGGGGATCCAATAAAATCCATGGAAAAGTGAGAGGGATCCATGAAAAGTGAGAGGGATCCAACGGGATCCATGAAAGTGAGGGGATCCAATGGGATCCATGAAAAGTGAGGGGGATCCAATGGGATCCATGGAGAAATGAGAGGGATCCATGGAAAAGTGAGAGAGATCCAACGGGATCCATGAAAAGTGAGGGGATCCAATGGGATCCATGAAAAGTGAGAGGGATCCAATAAAATCCATGGAAAAGTGAGAGGGATCCATGAAAAGTGAGAGGGATCCAATGAGATCCATGAAAAGTGAGAGGGATCCAACGGGATCAATGGAAAAGTGAGGGAGATCCAACAAAATCCATGGAGAAATGAGAGGGATCCATGGAAAAGTGAGAGGGATCCAACGGGATCCATGAAAAGTGAGGGGGGTTCAATGGGATCCATGGAAAAGGGAGACACCCCAATGAACGGGGGGGGCACACCCCGAGGGAGAGGGGGACACCCCAAATCCAGAGGGGACACCCGAGGGACAGGAGGGGACACCCCAAATCCAGAGAGGACACCCTGAGGGACAGGAAGGGACACCCCAAAAACAGAGGGGACACCCGAGGGACAGGAGGGGACACCGGGGCTGGCTCGGCCCTCCTCACTCACCGCGGGCTCCAGCTCCGCCTCGGCCCCCTTCCCCCACCTGCGAGCCGGAGAGGAAAAGGAGCTCAGGGGTGGGGACACCCTGGGACACCCTGGGGACACCCCGGGGACACCTTGGGGACATTTTGGAGACACCTTGGGGACGTTTTGGGGACCCAGTAGCGACTCAGGACCAAGCCCTGGCACCTTCAGGGAGGTGGGGACACCCTGGGGACACCTTGGGGACACCCTGGGGACACCTTGGGGACACCTTGAGAGATTCAGTACCAACCCCTGGCACGCTCAGGGTGTTTGGGACACTTTGGGGACACCTCGGGGACACCTTGGGGACACCTTGGGGACACCTTGGAGACCTTGGAGAGGTTCAGCGCCAACCCCTGGCACGCTCAGGGTGTTTGGGACACCTTGGGGACACTTTGGAGACCCTTTAGGGGACACCTTGGGGACACCCTGGGGACACTTTGGAGAGGTTCAGCACCAACCCCTGGCACCCTCAGGGTGTTTGGGACACCTGGCGATACCTTGGGGACATTTTGGGGACCCAGTAGGGACTCAGGACCAACCCCTGGCACCCTCGGGGTTGGGGACACCTCGGGGACACCCCGGGGACACCTTTGGGACACCTTGGGGACACCTTGGAGAGGTTCAGCACCAACCCCCACAGGCAGCCCTCAGGGTGTTTGGGACACCTTGGGGACATTTTGGGGACCCTGCAGGACTCGGGACCAAGCCCTGGCACCCTCGGTGGTTGGGGACACCTCGGGACACCTCAGGGACACCTCGGGA
Organism: Luscinia luscinia; assembly: GCA_034336685.1. Taxonomy (NCBI): domain Eukaryota; kingdom Metazoa; phylum Chordata; class Aves; order Passeriformes; family Muscicapidae; genus Luscinia; species Luscinia luscinia. Next base: position 1,767 of record JAKWBO010001293.1, read on the forward strand.
CGCCCCAAATCCCGTCCCGGCGCTCACCGGGCCCGCGGTGCCCCTCGCGGTGCCTGCAGCAGTCGTGCTCGGTGTCGCACTCGCGGTGACAATGGCACTCGTCGCCCTCGCTGAAGGGCTCGGGGGCCGTGTACAGATCTTTGGGGGACACAAAGCCGGGGACCCTCAGGAGGGGCTGATCCCCTCCAGGTCCCTCCTGGGCAGGACAGGAGCCACCGGAACTTTGTCACCGCGATGTCACCAGGGCGGGGTGACCTCGGGGCTGTCCCCCAAAATCCGGGCGCTGCTCGCCGTGATTCAGCCCCGGATGATCCCGAGCCCCTGGCCCCGCTGGAGGAGCTGCCGCGTTCCGGGCGCCTCCTCCTGCCGGGAAACTGGGAGAACTGGGAAAACTGGGAAAAGGAACTGGGAGAACTGGGAAAACTCCTTCGGGAGCTGTTGGTAACCGATGAGCTGCTCCAGCGCCGTTGGTGACGCTGCGGCAGCAAAACAAAGCTGGAAACAGCAGAGCCGGGGTTTGGAGGGACAAGGACACTCGGAGGACAGGGGGACACTGCCCCGGGGGTGACTGTCCCTGTCCCACGGTGGCACTGTCCCAGGGTGGCACTGTCCCATCAGGGTGGCACTGTCCCATCAGGGTGGCACTATCACTGTCCCAGGGGACTGCCACTATCCCAGGGGCACTGTCCCTGTCCCACGATGGCATCTGGTCCCATCAGGGTGGCACTGTCGCTGTCCCATGGTGGCACTGTCCCATCAGGGTGGCACTGTCCCTGTCCCAGGGTGGCACTCGTCACTATCCCAGGGTGACTGTCGCTGTCCCACGGTGGCACTGTCACTATCCCAGGGTGGCACTGTCACTATCCCAGGGGCACTGTCACTATCCTTACGGTGGCACTGTCCCATCAGGGTGTCCCTGTCCCACGGTGGCACTGTCCCATCAGGGTGACTGTCGCTGTCCCACGGTGGCACTGTCCCATCAGGGTGTCCCTGTCCCACCGCGGCACTCGTCGCTGTCCCAGGGTGACTGTCGCTGTCCCAGAGTGGCACTGTCCCATCAGGGTGGCACTGTCGCTGTCCCACCTATGGCACTGTCGCTGTCCCAGAGTGGCACTGTCCCATCAGGGTGGCCGTGTCGCTGTCGCAGCCCACACGGGGACCCCGGAGCCAGGCGCGGCTCTCCCCGCCCTCGCCGCCATCCCGGCCTTCTGAGGCACCGCGGGCGCGCCTGGCTCGAGGCCGCGGCGAGCAGCGGATCGTGGCCGCGGGGCAAACCCGAGCGGCGCATCCTGTCCCGGCGATGACAGCGACATCCCGGCCGCGAGGGTGGCACCGAGCTCCCGACCCTTCCTTCCCTCGGAGCCCGCGTTGCTCGTTCCTTTGTCACCGCACCCCCAATTATTTGTGCTGGGTGACGTCAACCCCTGGGTGCCCCCCAAAATCCCCCCCCCAGCTCCTGGGGTGTCCTGGCCTCGCTTTTCCCGCTCGGTTTTCCCTCCTGGTTTTCCTCTTAGTTTCCAGTATTCCCTGCGAGTTCATTTTAAAACAGGAGAGGTTTCGTTTTAGGGTGTCCCAAAATCTCTGAAAAGAGCCGGGAGAACTTCCAGGGAAGGGACGTCCGTGCAGCAGTTCAGAGATGCTGAACCCCCCCAGTCTGACCAGTCCATTCCCAGGACACATCCTGGGACAAATCACCCTCAGACTGGGACAAATCAACCTCAAACTGGGATAAATCATCCTCAAACTGGGATAAATAATCCCTCAGAATTGGGATAAATCACCCTCAAACCCGGGGCAAATCATCCTCAAACCGGGGCAAATCATCCTCAAACTGGGATAAATCATCCCTCAAACTGGGATAAAGCATCCTCAAACTGGGATAAATCATCCTCAAACTGGGATAAATCATCCCTCAAACTGGGATAAATCATCCCTCAAACTGGGATAAATCATCACTCAAACTGGGATAAATCGTCCCTCAAACTGGGACAAATCATCACTCAAACTGGGATAAATCATCCTCAAACTGGGATAAATCATCGCTCAAATTGGGATAAATCATCCCTCAAACTGGGATAAATCATCCCTCAAACTGGGATAAATCACCTTCAAACCGGGGCAAAACATCCTCAAATTGGGACAAATCATCCTCAAACTGGGATAAATCATCCTCAAACTGGGATAAATCATCCCTCAAACTGGGAAAAATCATCACTCAAACTGGGATAAATCATCCCTCAAACTGGGAAAAATCATCCTTCAAACTGGGATAAATCATCCTGAAACTGGAATGAATCGTCCCTCAAACTGGAATGAATCGTCCCTCAAACTGGGATCAATCATCGCGGGTGTCGCAGCACCCGGGGGTGTCACAGCAGCGCTGACTCAGCGGGGCCGGGAGCGCTCGGGGGGGCGGGATCAGCGTCATCCCAAATCCCCAATCCCGAATCCCGAATCCCGAATCCCGATTTCCGAATCCCAAATCCCAAATCCCGAATCCTGAATCCCGAATCCCAAAACCCGATTTCCAAATCCCGAATCCCCAATCCCGATTTCCAAATCCCAAATCCTGAATCCTGAATCCCAAATCCCGAATCCCGATTTCCAAATCCCGAATCCCGAATCCCGAATCCCAAATCCCGAATCCCAAATCCCCAATCCCGAATCCCAAATCCCGAATCCCGAATCCCAAATCCCGAATCCCAAATCCCGAATCCCGAATCCCGATTTCCAAATCCCGAATCCCGATTTCCAAATCCCAAATCCCTAATTCGAAATCCCGAACGCCGCGGGAAGCCCGGTGGGTCTCAGGGCAGGGGAACGGCTCTGCCTCCTCACACAGACACGACCCAAAATCCCTAAACCGACCCTAAACCGACCCTAAACTGAGCCTAAACCGACCCTAAATCCCTAAATCCACCCTAAATCGAGGCTAAACCGACCCTAATTCGACCCCAAACCGCTGCAGCGCCCTCAGCAGTCCCTGGCGGGGTGACCGGAGGGGCTCTTGGAGCTTTTGGGAGATTTTTGGGGCTGCAGGGAGAGCTGGAAATGCCCCGGGGATGGTGGCCCGGGACAGAGGGACAGAGGGACAGAGGGACAGAGGGACAGAGGGACAGGGGGACAGAAGGACAGAGGGACAGAGGGACACGGGGACACGGCGCACCCACACTCAGCCACCCCGCGGGTGTTTGGCTCCGGCCAGAGCAGATTTTTTTTGGCTGATGCTGCCCGAAGATTTTCTCCGCCACACAAATAAAAATTTCTCTTTCTCAGGGGCCTCCGCTCCCGAGCTCGTTTTCCTTTCTGCCAAAACGGGATTTTGGCAGCGGGAGGGGCGGGGGGGGCTGTGCCCTGCCCGGCTCCGTCCTCGGAGCTCTCCCAGTGCTCCCAGTTTGGTTTGGGGCACGGGGGTGAGTCAGCTCAGCCGGAGCCGCGTCCTCCAGCCCCCGGCCTGAGTCAGGACCTGGTTCCTGCAGGAAAACGCGGATCCGAGCCCAGCCCGGGTCGTTTGAAGGACAAAATAACCCGGGACAGGGCTGGGACACAGCCGGAGCTTCCCGCAGCTCCTGCGCGCCAAACCCCGCGCGGGACGATCGGGAAACCTCCCGCTGCCCACACCGGGAGCGGGGGACGGGCTCCAGATCCGCCCGGCAGGTCCGGCAGGGGGACAGGAGTGACCACAGGGTCCGGGGAGGGGCAGGAGTGACCACAGGGTCTGGGGGGACAGGAGTGACCACAGCTCCAGCAGAGGGACAGGAGTGACCACAGGGTGCTGGGGGGGCAGGAGTGGCCACAGGGTCCGGGCGGGACAGGAGTGACCACAGGGTCTGGGGGGACAGGAGTGACCACAGGGTGCGGGGAGGGACAGGAGTGACCACAGGGTCCGGGCGGGACAGGAGTGACCACAGGGTCTGGGGGGGACAGGAGTGACCACAGCTCCAGCAGGAGGACAGGAGTGACCACAGGGTCTGGGGGGACAGGAGTGGCCACAGGGTCCGGGGGAGGACGGGACTGACCACAGGGTCCAGCAGGGGGACAGGAGTGACCACAGCTCCAGCCAGGGGGACAGGAGTGACCACAGGGTGCGGGGAGGGACAGGAGTGACCACAGGGTGCGGGGGGGCAGGAGTGACCACAGGGTGCGGGGGGACAGGAGTGACCACAGCTCCAGCAGGGGGACAGGAGTGACCACAGGGTGCGGGGGGGACAGGAGTGACCACAGCTCCAGCAGGGGGACAGGACTGACCACAGGGACCGGGGGACAGGAGTGACCACAGGGTGCGGGGGGACAGGAGTGACTACAGGGTGCAGGGGGACAGGAGTGACCACAGGGTGCGGGGGGGACAGGAGTGACCACAGGGTCCGGGGAGGGGCAGGAGTGACCACAGGGTGCGGGGGGGCAGGAGTGACCACAGGGTCTGGGCGGGGACAGGAGTGACCACAGGGTCCGGGGGGCACAGGAGTGACCACAGGGTGCAGGGGGGACAGGAGTGACCACAGGGTGCAGGGGGACAGGAGTGACCACAGGGTGCGGGGGGACAGGAGTGACCACAGGGTGCGGGGGGACAGGAGTGACCACAGGGACCGGGGGACAGGAGTGACCACAGGGTCCGGGGAGGGACAGGAGTGACCACAGGGTCCGGGGGGCAGGAGTGACCACAGGGTCCGGGGGGACAGGAGTGACCACAGGGTGCGGGAGGGGACAGGAGTGACCACAGGGTCCGGGGGGACAGGAGTGACCACAGGGTGCGGGGGGACAGGAGTGACCACAGGGTCCGGGGGGACAGGAGTGACCACAGGGTGCAGGGGGACAGGAGTGACCACAGGGTCCGGGGAGGGGACAGGAGTGACCACAGCTCCAGCAGGAGGACAGGAGTGACCACAGGGTCCGGGGGGACAGGAGTGACCACAGGGTCCGGGGGGACAGGAGTGACCACAGGGTCTGGGGGGACAGGAGTGACCACAGGGTCCGGCAGGTGGCCAGGAGTGACCACAGGGTCTGGGGGGACAGGAGTGACCACAGGGTCCGGCAGGTGGCCAGAAGTGACCACAGGGTCCGGGGGGCAGGAGTGACCACAGGGTCCGGGGGGACAGGACTGACTACAGGGTCCAGCAGGAGGACAGGACTGACCACAGGGTGCGGGGGGACAGGAGTGACCACAGGGTGCGGGGGGACAGGAGTGACCACAGCTCCAGCAGGGGGACAGGAGTGACCACAGGGTCCAGCAGGAGCACAGGACTGACCACAGCTCCAGCAGGGCGACAGGAGTGACCACAGGGTGCGGGGGGACAGGAGTGACCACAGGGTCCGAGGGGGGACAGGAGTGACCACAGGGTGCGGGGGGACAGGAGTAACCACAGCTCCAGCAGGGGGACAAGACTGACCACAGGGTCCAGCAGGGGACAGGAGTGACCACAGGGTCCGGGGAGACAGGAGTGACCACAGGGCCGGGGGACAGGAGTGACCACAGGGCCGGGGGGACAGGAGTGACCACAGGGACCGGGGGACAGGACTGACTACAGGGTCCATCAGGAGGACAGGAGTGACCACGAGCCACCCTCAGCTCGGGTTTTTCCTTCTGGGCCAGCTCAGGATTCACACAGAGGGAATTTTCCTTTTGGGAACCTCCCGCTCCCAGCCCAGCGCTGCTTTGGAGCCGCTCCTGAGCCCCGGCCTTGCAAAACTCCTCATCTTTCATCCCGAGGGGACTCATCCTCCCCGGGACATCAGGGTACGGGCTCCCTGGCGGCGGCGGGGCTGATGAAATCCCCGCCACTGGATCACAGGTCGCGCTTTGTGCAAGAGCTCGGCACCTCCTCATCCCCGTGGGATCCCGGCAGCCGAGCCCTGCTGGCCCCAAACTCCTCCTGGAAGCCGCAGCTCCTCTCCCTCGAGCTCCCCCGAGCCTCTCGTAGCCACCACGGGGTGGGGAAAGGAGAGCAGCTCGGTCTGGGGAAAGGTGGGTACGGGCTTGGGGGAAAATCCCCATGGGTTTGGTTTCTTTCTTTTTTCTTTTTTTTTCTTTTTTTTTTTTCTTTTTTTTTTTTTTTTTTTGGTGTTTTTGTTTTGTTTTTTGTTTTGGTTTTTTGTTTTCTGGTTTGGTTTTTTTTTGGGGTGTTGTTTTGTTGGTTTTTTTTTCCCGTGGATAAATGGAAAGGAGGAGCCAGAGGAGGATTCCTTGTGCTTCCCACACCAAGAACCCACAGAAAACCGGGGGAGTTGAATAATCCACCCTCCTCCCCATGGAAAATCCCCCTTGTGGAGCAGCTCCCATCCCAGTTATCCCAGTACAGCCCAGTTCCCGGCTCGGGGCAGCGCTCCCAGCCCATCCCGGGGGGTTCCTCCGCCCCGGAGCCCCCTCGGCCCCCGCCCCGCCGGTTACTCACGGCCGGACACGCAGCCCAGGGCGATCCCGGCCCCGAGCAGGAGGATCCAGGGCTCCATCGTCCCTCGGGAGGAGATTTGGGTGTCCCGGGAGGAGATTTGGGTGTCCCGAGAGCTCCCCCTGCTATTTGAGGGGGAGGGAGGGCTCCGCACGGACGGGCTGCACCCAAAACTTCCCAAAACTCATTAAGTGCGTGGCTAATTACAGGCTGCCCGCCGTGGGAGGAGGGCTGGTAAATCCAGAATTCCGGGGTTGCTCCACAGCAGCTCCCGGTTTGACCCCGAGGCTGCGGGGGAGGGGGGAGCGGCCCCGGGGGGGTTTGGGGGGCGCCAGTGGGGTTGAATTGGGGCGGGGGCACCTCACCGGTGCCTGGGGGTGATGAGCTGTCCCGACCCGGATCCGGAGGTCGTGACCCCCCTTGACCCCCGGAGCGGGTTCGCCTCAACGAGGGCCGGGCTCGGCTGCCCCGCAGCCTCAGTCATCGCCTGAGCTGTCCCCTCCCGGTGCCAGCGCTGTGTCACCTCCGCTGGGGTGACCTGGCCACCCCCAGGTCACTCGGGGGTACCAAAGAAGAGCAGGGGCGCAGCCGTGTGTACAAAAATATCTCTATTGCTCAGCGGGGCCCGGCGGCCGCACGGGGCAGGCTCTGAGTCCGTGGCCGAGCTCCGGGGCGGCTCCAGCACAGCCCGGGACCCCCGGGGGTAGAGCCGGGGGTGGATCCAGAACAGCCCGGGACCCCCCGGGGCAGAGCCGGGGTGGATCCAGAACAGCCCGGGACCCCCGGGGCAGAGCCGGGTGGATCCAGAACAGCCCGGGACCCCCGGGGAGCAGAGCCGGGAGTGGATCCAGCACAGCCCGGGACCCCCGGGGGGCACAGCCGGGGTGGATCCAGAACAGCCCGGGACCCCCGGGGGCAGAGCCGGGAGTGGATCCAGCACAGCCCGGGACCCCCGGGGGCACAGCCGGGGGTGGATCCAGCACAGCCCGGGACCCCCGGGGGCAGAGCCGGGGTGGATCCAGCACAGCCCGGGACCCCCGGGGGCAGAGTCGGGGGTGGATCCAGCACAGCCCGAGACCCCCGGGGGTAGAGCCGGGGGTGGATCCAGAACAACCCGGGACCCCCGGGGGTAGAGCCGGGGTGGATCCAGAACAGCCCGGGACCCCCGGGGGGCAGAGCCGGGCGGTCTGCTGTGTCCGAGCTCCGGGGCCATCCTCACTCTGAGCCCCCATTCTCACTCTGAGCTCCCATCCTCAGAGCCCCCATCCTCATTCTGAGCTCCCATCCCCAGCTCAGGACCCCATCCTCATTCTGAGCCCCCATCCCCAGCTCAGGACCCCCATCCTCACTCTGAGCCCCATCCTCACAGCCCCCATCCTCACTCTGAGCCCCTATTCTCACTCTGAGCTCCCATCCTCAGAGCCCCCATCCTCATTCTGAGCCCCCATCCCCAGCTCAGGACCCCCTCCTCGCTCTGGGCTCCCAGCCCCAGCTCAGGACCCCCTCCTCGCTCTGGGCTCCCAGCCCCAGCTCAGGACCCCCTCCTCGCTCTGGGCTCCCAGCCCCTCTCCAGCCCCCATCCCCTGTCCCGCCCCTCAGGGCTCCAGCTCCCGGGACAGCCTCAGCAGCTCCTTCTGGCTGTCGATGGCCCTCAGGTGCTGCAGGTAGGCCCCAGGTGCACACGGGGCTCCTCACGCTCAGGGACTGCTCCGAGCCTGGGGAGGGACGAGATCGGGGTTGGGGTCCCCCAGAACAGCCCTGCAGGACCCCCATCCCCTGCATCCCCCTGCGCTGCCTCTGCCACCCCCAAACCTCCCAAAATCGCACAGGGCTGGCTCAGGGACCCCCCCAGCTCAGGGACCCCCGCAGAGGTCTGGGGCTGGGGCTGGGGGGAGCCATGGGCTCGTACACGTGGAGATCCTGACGGCCTTGGCGTCCTCGGGCCGCTCGCGAGGGGGGCGGGGAACGGAGCGGGGACAGCGGGGCTGGGGGCAGAGAGGGTCTCACTGCTGTGCCCAGGGGCTCAGCATTGTCCCCAGGGGCTCAGCCCTGTCCCCAAAAATCAGCATTGTCCCCAAAAATCAGCATTGTCCCCAGGGGCTCAGCATTGTCCCCAGGGGCTCAGCATTGTCCCCAGGGGGCTCAGCATTGTCCCCAAAAATCAGCATTGTCCCCAAAAGCTCAGCATTGTCCCCAGGGGCTCAGCATTGTCCCCAAAAATCAGCATTGTCCCCAGGGGCTCAGCCCTGTCCCCAAAAGCTCAGCATTGTCCCCAGGGGCTCAGCATTGTCCCCAAAAGATCAGCATTGTCCCCAGAGGCTCAGCATTGTCCCCAAAGGCTCAGCATTGTCCCCAAAAATCAGCATTGTCCCCAAAAGCTCAGCCCTGTCCCCAAAAATCAGCATCGTCCCCAAAAGCTCAGCCCTGTCCCCAAAAGCTCAGCATTGTCCCCAAAAGCTCAGTCCCGTCCCCAAAAGCTCAGCATTGTCCCCGAAGGCTCAGCATTGTCCCCAAAGGCTCAGCATTGTCCCCAAAGGATCAGTCCTGTCCCCAAAAGATCAGCATTGTCCCCAAAAATCAGCATCGTCCCCAAAGGCTCAGTCTCGTCCCCAAAGGCTCAGCATTGTCCCCAAAAGCTCAGCCCTGTCCCCAAAAGCTCAGTCCTGTCCCCCAAAAATCAGCATTGTCCCCAAAGGCTCAGCATTGTCCCCAAAAATCAGCATTGTCCCCAAAAATCAGCATCGTCCCCAAAGGCTCAGTCTCGTCCCCAAAGGCTCAGCATTGTCCCCAAAAGCTCAGCCCTGTCCCCAAAGGCTCAGCATTGTCCCCAAAAGATCAGTCCTGTCCCCAAGGCTCAGCCCCGTCCCCAAGGGTCTCCCTCCCGAGGGGCTCAGCCCCTCCCAGGGACCCTCCGCCCCTCCCCAGGCACCCTCAGCCCCTCCCAGGGACACTCCCCCTCCCCAGCGACACTCCCCCTCCTCAGGCACCATCAACCCCTCCCAGGGACCCTCAGCCCGTCCCCAATGACACTCCCCTCCCAGGGACCCTCAGCCCCCTACCCAGGGACCCTCAGCCCTCCCCAGCGACACTCCCCCTCCCCAGCCCCCGGGCACTCACACGTCGCAGCGTGGCCCCCGGCAGCGCTGCAGGACCCGCACGGTTTTGGCCATCATGTGCTGTGGGGAGGCACAGAGGTCACCCCGAGATCCCTGTCCCTGGCACGGCTGTGCCCCCCGCTACTCCTGCGGCAGAGCTCTGCGGGCCGGGGGCACACGGAGAGGTCCCCGTCCCCACTCACCATCTTCTCGAAGTTGATGAGGTTCTCGGCCAGAGTGCGGTTCCCCTCGTGGATGAAGGTCATGTCTGGGGGTTCGGGGAATCAGAGGGGCCCCGGGAGTGCTGAACACACCCAGAGGGTCCCCCAAGCCTGGCACCCACCTTTGAGCAGGAGGGGGCACGAAGGGGATGATGGGGGGGCTCAACAGCCACGGCCAGGCGGTAAACGCGGTGGTTCCACGAGGGGTCCTGGGGGACACGGGGACACGGGGGATGGGGGGCACAGAGGGACAGCGGCACTCCCTTCCCCATTGCTCCAGGGGCAAATCCGCCGGGAACGGAGACACGGGGCAGGAAGGGGACATGGGTGGGAAAGGAGACACGGGGCAGGGAAAGGACACGGGTGGGAAAGGAGACACGGGGCAGGGAAAGGACACCAGGGGAAGAAAAGGGGACACGGGGATGGAAAGGGACACGGGGCAGGAAAAGGGGACATGGGACAGGAAGGGGACATGGCGTGGAAAGAGGACACGGGGAAGGGAAGGAAAGGGGACACAGGACAGGAAAAGGGGACACGGGAAAGGAAGGGGACATGGCGTGGGAAAGGGGACACGGGGCAGGAAAGGGGACACGGGACAGGAAGGGAACACGGGGCAGGAAAGGGGACACAGGGCAGGAAAGGGGACACGGGGCAGGAAGGGGGACACGGGACAGGAAGGGGACATGGCGTGGGAAAGGGACACGGGGCAGGAAAGGGGGACACGGGACAGGAAGGGGACATGGCGTGGGAAAGGGGACACGGGGCAGGAAAGGGGGACACGGGACAGGAAGGGGGACCCGGGGCAGGGAAAGGGGACACGGGGCAGGAAAAGGGGACACAGGGCAGGAAGAGGGACCCGGGGCCGGGGGCTGCGCTCACCAGCATCCTCTCCAGGGCCGAGTGCAGCTTCCGGATCTTGTGGGGCAACCTCTGCACAGGGACAGGAAGGCGGGGCTGGGACCCGCCTGTGCCACCCCAGGGACCCCCGGCTGTCCCCACCCCCCGTGCCCCTCCTGTCACCTCCCAGGTCTTGGCCAGCCGGGTCACGGCCGTGTTGCTCACACCGAACATCACCGCGAAGAAGGAGTTCAGGTTCTTCTGCTCCTTGAGGCTGCAGACGGCGACGGGGCCGGGTCAGGGACGGCGACAGGGCCAGGAGGGACGGGGACAGCGACAGGGACAGGGAGGGGCACTCACTGCGCCGCCAGCTTGATGAACTTGCGCAGGAGCTGCGCTCGCCGGCCGAGCTCGGCGCACAGGCACAGCTCGGTGGCCACCCAGAACTGCAGCTCGTTGAAGCGCCGCAGCACCCGCGCCAGGTTGGCCGTGGCCACCTCGTGGAACTTCTGCGGGCCCACGATGTAGTGAATCATTTCCACCTGCGAGAGGCGGCGGGTGAGGGGCGTCACGACCCTGAGGGGTGTCACGATCCTGAGGGTGTCCTGATCACTGAGGGGTGTCCCCGATCTCGAGGGGTGTCCTGATCCTGAGGAATGTCCCGATCCCTGAGGGGCGTCCCGACCCTGAGGGGTGTCACGATCTCGAGGGTGTCCTGACCCTGAGGGCGTCCCGACCCTGAGGGGTGTCACGATCTCGAGGGTGTCCTGATCCTGAGGGGTGTCCCAATTCCTGAGGGGTGTCCTGACTCCGAGGGGTGTCCCAATTCCTGAGGGTGTCCCGACCCCTGAGGGGTGTCCTGATCACTGAGGGGTGTCCCGATCCTGAGGGGTGTCCTGATCACTGAGGGGTCTCCCGACCCTGAGGGTGTCCTCACCCTGAGGGGTGTCCCAATCCCTGAGGATGTCCCGATCCCTGAGGGGTGTCCCGATCCTGAGTCGTGTCCCGACCCTGAGGGGCGTCCCGACCCTGAGGGGTGTCCTGACCCTGAGGGGTGTCCTGACCCTGAGGAATGCCCCGATCCCGATGGGTGTCCCGACCCCCCAGAGCCCCCGTGCCCTCCAGACCTGGTGGACGCTCTTGAAGAGGCTCCAGTCGTAGTCCGTCAGGTGGCTGGCCAGGTCCTTGGAGCTGATCAGGTCCAGCGTGTCCGAGGAGCCCGCGAGGGGGGCCAACTGCTCCGGGTGGGGGTCTGGGCACGGGAGAACCCTGACCCTCCGCCCTCAGCAAACCCGCTGAGTCCAGGCTTGGACCCTCCAAACCAGGCACCGCAGCCCCCAACCCTTTCTGGGAGGGGTCTGCCCACCCAGACCCCACCCCGCACTCACCCAGGTTGCCCAACTCGTCCGCGCTGACCACGAAGAGCCTCTCGTTGAGGCCCAGCGCCGTGAACACCCACGGCGTCCTGCGGCAGCACTGGCTCTGTCTGCGGGGAGGAAGGGCGGGATGGGGAGGAGGGACAAATTCCGGCTGTGGGACAGGACAAACCCCAGCTGGCCGAGGGGACAAACCCAGCTGGCCAGGGGACAAACCCAGCTGGCCCAGGGGACAAACCCCGGCTGTGGGACAGGACAAATCCCAGCTGGCCCAGGGACAAACCCCGGCTGTGGGAGGGACAAACCCCCGGCTGGGAGGACAAACCCCGGCTGGCCGAGGGGACAAACCCCGGCTGTGGGACAGGACAAATCCCGGCTGGCTGAGGGGACAAACCCCGGCTGTGGTAGGGGACAAACCCCGGCTGTGGGACAGGACAAATCCCTGCTGGCTGAGGGGACAAGCCCCGGCTGTGGGAGGACAAACCCCGGCCGGCCCAGGGGACAAACCCGGCTGGCGCAGGGGACAAACCCCGGCTGTGGGAGGGACAAACCCCAGCTGGCCCAGGGGACAAACCCCGGCTGTGGGACAGGACAAATCCCAGCTGGCTGAGGGGACAAACCCGGCTGTGGGAGGGACAAACCCCGGCTGTGGAACAGGACAAATCCCGGCTGGCCCAAGGGACAAACCCTGGCTGGCCCAAGGGACAAACCCAGCTGGCCCAGGGGACAAGCGCCGGCTGTGGAAGAGGACAAACCCCGGCTGTGGGACAGGACAAATCCCGGCTGGCGCAGGGACAAACCCCGGCTGTGGGAGGGGACAAACCCCGGCTGGCCGAGGGACAAACCCCGGCTGTGGGACAGGACAAACCCCGGCTGGCTGAGGGACAAACCCCGGCTGGCCGAGGGGACAAACCCGGCTGTGGGACGGGACAAACCCAGTCTGGCTGAGAGACAAACCCCGGCTGTGGGACAGGACAAACCCCGGCTGGCTGAGGGACAAACCCCGGCTGGCCGAGGGGACAAACCCGGCTGTGGGACGGGACAAACCCAGTCTGGCTGAGGAGACAAACCCGCACGGCCCAGGGACAAATCCCGGCTGGCTGAGGGGACAAACCCCGGCTGTGGTAGGGGACAAACCCCGGCTGTGGTAGGGACAAACCCCGGCTGTGGGACGGGACAAACCCCGGCTGGCGCAGGGGACAAACCCCGGCTGTGGGAGGGACAAACCCCGCACAGCCCAGGGGACAAACCCGGCTGTGGGAGGGGACAAACCCGGCTGGCTGAGGGACAAACCCCGTCTGGCTGAGGAGACAAACCCTGCACGGCCCAGGGGACAAACCCCGGCTGGCCCAGGGGACAAACCCCGCACGGCGCAGGGGACAAACCCCGGCCGGCCGAGGGGACAAAGCCACCCCGGAGGAGCCCCCTCACCTCCGGCCGAGTTCACCTTGACCAGCAGGTGCTCCCGGTCCCGGCCCAGCCGCGGCGCCAGCGCCCGCAGCACGATCCCCGGACCGAGGCGTTCACGGGCAGCACCGGCACCAGGCACGAGTGGTCAGCCCTGAAGATCTCGTAGGGCACTGCGAGGGGACAAAAGTGACCTCGGTGTCCCCAGGCCGCTGGGGCACAGCCCCGAGCGGGGCAGTACCTTTGTCCTGCGCTCTCCAGGGCGCTGGTGCTGTCCAGGATCGGCTCCTCGGGGCTCCTGAGCCAAATTCCCGAACTGCGGGCCTGGGAAAGGGGGGCAGAGGGGGTTCAGCCAGCGCCCCCCGGGGAGTGTCCCCAAAGGGCAGAGGGGACCCAGACCCTCCATCCCTCGGGGGTCCCTACCTTGGGTTGGGGGACACGCTGCCGTCACCGTTCTCCAGCCTGAGGGGAGGGGAAGGGGGGATGGAGCCGCTGCTGGCGCCGGAAAACCGAACCGGGAGCGGCCACCCCGGGGCTCGGGTCACTCCGGGAGCCTGGGTCACCCCCGGGTTCAGGTCACCTCCGGGATTCGGGTCATCCCCGGGGTTCAGGTCACCTCCGGGATTCCGGGTCATCCCCGGGATTCGGGTCACCCCCGGGGTTCGGATCACCCCCGGAGTTCGGGTCATCCCTGGGATTCGGGTCTCCCCTGGGGTTCGGGTCACCCCGGGATCTGGGGATCACCCCGGATTCGGGTCACCCCTGGGATCCGGGTCACCCCCGGGGTTCGGGTCACCCCGGGATTCGGGGATCACCCCGGGATTCGGGTCACCCCTGGGGTTCGGTCTCCCCGGGTTCGGGTCACCCCTGGGGTCTGGGTCACCCCTGGGATTCGGGGATCACACCCGGGATTCGGGTCACCC
>JAKWBO010001294.1:0-15994 GCA_034336685.1 Luscinia luscinia
CTTTGGAAGTTTGCCCAGATATTTTTCCAGTTCTTTCCTCAGAAATTCCAGGTCACTCCCTGGGTTTTGGGCTATGTGTTAGAGTTTTTCTGGCCATTCTTTGTGCAATTTCTGGGGATTTTTGTCTTTCTTAGTGGGTATTTTTAGGCGATTTCCTGGGCTGCTAAGGTTCGCTTTTCCTGGATTTTTCCTGATGTTTTCCCCAATAATGCTTGGAATTTTGACCTGTTTGGACTGTTTCAGTGTCGATTTTAGGACTATTTCTGGCCATTTTCATATGGATTTTGAGGGATTTTTTGTTTCTTAGTGCCAATTTGGTAGGCTGATTTTCCCTGGGTTTTTCCTCATGCTATCCCATCGATCCTTGATATTTTGGCAGATTGTAGATGGTTTTTGTACAGATTCCTGGAGATTTTGGTCCATTTTTTGCATTTTTTGGGGGGGATTTTGGGCCATTTAAAGTCTCATTTCCTTTGGAAGTTTGCCCAGTTATTTTTCCAGTTTTTTCCTCAGAAATTCCTGGTCACTCCCTGGGTTTTGGGCCAGGTATATGGAATTTTTCTGGCCATTCTTTGTGCAATTTCTGGGGATTTTTGTCTTTCTTAGTGGGTGTTTTTAGGCAATTTCCTGGGTTGCTAAGGTTCAATTTATGCTGGATTTTTCCTGATGTTTTCCCCAATAATGCTTGGAATTTTGACCAGTTTGGGCTGTTTCAGTGTCGATTTTAGGACTATTTCTGGCCATTTTCATATGGATTTTGAGGGATTTTTGTTTCTTAGTGCCAATTTGTTAGGCCGATTTTCACTGGATTTTTCCTGATGTTTTCCCATCAATCCTTGCTGTTTTGGCAGATTGTAGATGGTTTTTGTACAGATTCCTGGAGATTTTGGGCCATTTTTGCATTTTTGGGGGTTTTGGGCCATTTAAAGTCTCATTTCCTTTGGAAGTTTGCCCAGTTATTTTTCCAGTTCTTTCCTCAGAAATTCCAGGTCACTCCCTGGGTTTTGGGCCAGTGTATTAGGAGTTTTTCTGGCCATTCTTTGTGCAATTTCTGGGGATTTTTGTCTTTCTTAGTGGGTATTTTTAGGCAATTTCCTGGGCTGCTAAGGTTCAATTTATGCTGGATTTTTTCCTGATGTTTTCCCCAATAATGCTTGGAATTTTGACCGGTTTGGACTGTTTCAGTGTCGATTTTAGGACTATTTCTGGCCATTTTCATATGGATTTTGAGGGGATTTTTTGTTTCTTAGTGCCAATTTGTTAGGCTGATTTTCCCTGGATTTTTTCCTGATGTTTTCCCCAATAATGCTTGGAATTTTGACCTGTTTGGACTGTTTCAGTGTCGATTTTAGGACTATTTCTGGCCATTTTCATATGGATTTTGAGGGGATTTTTTGTTTCTTAGTGCCAATTTGGTAGGCTGATTTTCCCTGGATTTTTCCTCATGCTATCCCATCCATCCTTCGTAATTTGGCAGATTGTAGATGGTTTTTGTACAGATTCCTGGAGATTTTGGGCCATTTTTGCATTTTTGGGGGATTTTGGGCCATTTAAAGTCTCATTTCCTTTGGAAGTTTGCCCAGATATTTTTCCAGTTCTTTCCTCAGAAATTCCAGGTCACTCCCTGGGTTTTGGGCTATGTATTAGGAGTTTTTCTGGCCATTCTTTGTGCAATTTCTGGGGATTTTTGTCTTTCTTAGTGGGTGTTTTTAGGCAATTTCCTGGGCTGCTAAGGTTCACTTTATGCTGGATTTTTTCCTGATGTTTTCCCCAATAATGCTTGGAATTTTGACCGGTTTGGGCTGTTTCAGTGTCGATTTTAGGACTATTTCTGGCCATTTTCATATGGATTTTGAGGGATTTTTGTTTCTTAGTGCCAATTTGGTAGGCTGATTTTCCCTGGATTTTTCCTCATGCTATCCCATCGATCCTTGGTATTTTGGCAGATTGTAGATGGTTTTTGTACAGATTCCTGGAGATTTTGGGCCATTTTTTGCACCATTTTGGGGTTCTGGGCCATTTTAAGTCTCATTTCCTTTGGAAGTTTGCCCAGTTATTTTTCCACTTTTTTCCCTTAGAAAGTCCAGGTCACTCCCTGGGTTTTGGGGCAGATATTCGGAGTTTTTCTGGCCATTTTTGGTGCAATTTCTGAGGATTTCTGTGTTTTTTAGTAGGAATTTTTAGGCATTTTCCTGGGTTGCTAAGGTTCAATTTATGCTGGATTTTTTCCTGATGTTTTCCCCAATAATGCTTGGAATTTTGACCGGTTTGGGCTGTTTCAGTGTCGATTTTAGGACTATTTCTGGCCATTTTCATATGGATTTTGAGGGGATTTTTGTTTCTTAGTGCCAATTTGGTAGGCTGATTTTCCCTGGATTTTTCCTGATGCTATCCCATCGATCCTTGATATTTTGGCAGATTGTAGATGGTTTTTGTACAGATTCCTGGAGATTTTGGGCCATTTTTTGCATTTTTGGGGATTTTGGGCCATTTAAAGTCTCATTTCCTTTGGAAGTTTGCCCAGTTATTTTTCCAGTTTTTTCCTCAGAAATTCCAGGTCACTCCCTGGGTTTTGGGCCAGTGTATTAGGAGTTTTTCTGGCCATTCTTTGTGCAATTTCTGGGGATTTTTGTCTTTCTTAGTGGGTATTTTTAGGCAATTTCCTGGGCTGCTAAGGTTCAATTTATGCTGGATTTTTCCTGATGTTTTCCCCAATAATGCTTGGAATTTTGACCGGTTTGGACTGTTTCAGTGTCGATTTTAGGACTATTTCTGGCCATTTTCATATGGATTTTGAGGGGATTTTTTGTTTCTAGTGCCAATTTGGT
This sequence comes from Luscinia luscinia, assembly GCA_034336685.1. Classification (NCBI taxonomy): domain Eukaryota; kingdom Metazoa; phylum Chordata; class Aves; order Passeriformes; family Muscicapidae; genus Luscinia; species Luscinia luscinia. The sequence continues at coordinate 2,829 of JAKWBO010001294.1, forward strand.
AGGCTGATTTTCCCTGGATTTTTCCTCATGCTATCCCATCCATCCTTCGTAATTTGGCAGATTGTAGATGGTTTTTGTACAGATTCCTGGAGATTTTGGGCCATTTTTTGCATTTTTGGGGGATTTTGGGCCATTTAAAGTCTCATTTCCTTTGGAAGTTTGCCCAGTTATTTTTCCAGTTTTTTCCTCAGAAATTCCAGGTCACTCCCTGGGTTTTGGGCCAGTTATTAGGAGTTTTTCTGGCCATTCTTTGTGCAATTTCTGGGGGATTTTTGTCTTTCTTAGTGGGTGTTTTTAGGCAATTTCCTGGGTTGCTAAGGTTCAATTTATGCTGGATTTTTTCCTGATGTTTTCCCCAATAATGCTTGGAATTTTGACCGGTTTGGACTGTTTCAGTGTCGATTTTAGGACTATTTCTGGCCATTTTCATATGGATTTTGAGGGATTTTTTGTTTCTTAGTGCCAATTTGGTAGGCTGATTTTCCCTGGATTTTTCCTCATGCTATCCCATCCATCCTTCGTAATTTGGCAGATTGTAGATGGTTTTTGTACAGATTCCTGGAGATTTTGGGCCATTTTTTGCACTATTTTGGGGGTTTTGGGCCATTTAAAGTCTCATTTCCTTTGGAAGTTTGCCCAGTTATTTTTCCACTTTTTTCCCTTAGAAAGTCCAGGTCACTCCCTGGGTTTTGGGGCAGATATTCGGAGTTTTTCTGGCCATTTTTGGTGCAATTTCTGGAGGATTTCTGTGTTTTTTAGTAGGAATTTTTAGGCATTTTCCTGGGTTGCTAAGGTTCAATTTATGCTGGATTTTTTCCTGATGTTTTCCCCAATAATGCTTGGAATTTTGACCGGTTTGGGCTGTTTCAGTGTCGATTTTAGGATTATTTCTGGCCATTTTCATATGGATTTTGAGGGATTTTTTGTTTCTTAGTGCCAATTTGTTAGGCTAATTTTCCCTGGATTTTTCTGGATGCTATCCCATCGATCCTTGGTATTTTGGCAGATTGTAGATGGTTTTTGTACAGATTCCTGGAGATTTTGGGCCATTTTTTGGGGGGGATTTTGGGCCATTTAAAGTCTCATTTCCTTTGGAAGTTTGCCCAGATATTTTTCCAGTTCTTTCCTCAGAAATTCCAGGTCACTCCCTGGGTTTTGGGCTATGTATTAGGAGTTTTTCTGGCCATTCTTTGTGCAATTTCTGGGGGATTTTTGTCTTTCTTAGTGGGTATTTTTAGGCGATTTCCTGGGTTGCTAAGGTTCGCTTTTCCTGGATTTTTCCGGATGTTTTCCCCAATAATGCTTGGAATTTTGACCTGTTTGGACTGTTTCAGTGTCGATTTTAGGACTATTTCTGGCCATTTTCATATGGATTTTGAGGGGATTTTTTGTTTCTTAGTGCCAATTTGTTAGGCTGATTTTCCCTGGATTTTTTCCTGATGTTTTCCCCAATAATGCTTGGAATTTTGACCTGTTTGGACTGTTTCAGTGTCGATGTTAGGACTATTTCTGGCCATTTTCATATGGATTTTGAGGGATTTTTGTTTCTTAGTGCCAATTTGGTAGGCTGATTTTCCCTGGATTTTTCCTCATGCTATCCCATCCATCCTTCGTAATTTGGCAGATTGTAGATGGTTTTTGTACAGATTCCTGAAGATTTTGGGCCATTTTTTGCATTTTGGGGATTTTGAGCCATTTAAAGTCTCATTTCCTTTGGAAGTTTGCCCAGTTATTTTTCCAGTTTTTTCCTCAGAAATTCCAGGTCACTCCCTGGGTTTTGGGCCAGTGTATTAGGAGTTTTTCTGGCCATTCTTTGTGCAATTTCTGGGGATTTTTGTCTTTCTTAGTGGGTGTTTTTAGGCAATTTCCTGGGTTGCTAAGGTTCAATTTATGCTGGATTTTTTCCTGATGTTTTCCCCAATAATGCTTGGAATTTTGACCGGTTTGGACTGTTTCAGTGTCGATTTTAGGACTATTTCTGGCCATTTTCATATGGATTTTGAGGGATTTTTTGTTTCTTAGTGCCAGTTTGTTAGGCTGATTTTCCCTGGATTTTTTCCTGATGTTTTCCCCAATAATGCTTGGAATTTTGACCGGTTTGGGCTGTTTCAGTGTCGATTTTAGGATTATTTCTGGCCATTTTCATATGGATTTTGAGGGGATTTTTTGTTTCTAGGTGCCAATTTGGTAGGCTGATTTTCCCTGGATTTTTCCTCATGCTATCCCATCCATCCTTCGTATTTTGGCAGATTGTAGATGGTTTTTGTACAGATTCCTGGAGATTTTGGGCCATTTTTGCCCCCCAGCTTTTTGGGGGATTTTGGGCCATTTAAAGTCTCATTTCCTTTGGAAGTTTGCCCAGTTATTTTTCCAGTTTTTTCCTCAGAAATTCCAGGTCACTCCCTGGGTTTTGGGCTAGTTATTAGGAGTTTTTCTGGTCCATTCTTTGTGCAATTTCTGGGGATTTTTGTCTTTCTTAGTGGGTGTTTTTAGGCAATTTCCTGGGCTGCTAAGGTTCACTTTATGCTGGATTTTTTCCTGATGTTTTCCCCAATAATGCTTGGAATTTTGACCGGTTTGGACTGTTTCAGTGTCGATTTTAGGACTATTTCTGGCCATTTTCATATGGATTTTGAGGGATTTTTTGTTTGTTAGTGCCAATTTGTTAGGCTGATTTTCCCTGGATTTTTTCCTGATGTTTTCCCCAATAATGCTTGGAATTTTGACCTGTTTGGACTGTTTCAGTGTCGATTTTAGGACTATTTCTGGCCATTTTCATATGGATTTTGAGGGATTTTTTGTTTCTAGGTGCCAATTTGGTAGGCTGATTTTCCCTGGATTTTTCCTCATGCTATCCCATCCATCCTTCGTAATTTGGCAGATTGTAGATGGTTTTTGTACAGATTCCTGGAGATTTTGGGCCATTTTTGCATTTTTGGGGGATTTTGGGCCATTTAAAGTCTCATTTCCTTTGGAAGTTTGCCCAGTTATTTTTCCAGTTTTTTCCTCAGAAATTCCAGGTCACTCCCTGGGTTTTGGGCCAGTTATTAGGAGTTTTTCTGGCCATTCTTTGTGCAATTTCTGGGGATTTTTGTCTTTTCTTAGTGGGTGTTTTTAGGCAATTTCCTGGGCTGCTAAGGTTCAATTTATGCTGGATTTTTTCCTGATGTTTTCCCCAATAATGCTTGGAATTTTGACCGGTTTGGACTGTTTCAGTGTCGATTTTAGGACTATTTCTGGCCATTTTCATATGGATTTTGAGGGGATTTTTGTTTCTTAGTGCCAGTTTGTTAGGCTGATTTTCCCTGGATTTTTTCCTGATGTTTTCCCCAATAATGCTTGGAATTTTGACCTGTTTGGACTGTTTCAGTGTCGATGTTAGGACTATTTCTGGCCATTTTCATATGGATTTTGAGGGGATTTTTTGTTTCTTAGTGCCAATTTGGTAGGCTGATTTTCCCTGGATTTTTCCTCATGCTATCCCATCCATCCTTCGTAATTTGGCAGATTGTAGATGGTTTTTGTACAGATTCCTGAAGATTTTGGGCCATTTTTTTTGGGGGATTTTGGGCCATTTAAAGTCTCATTTCCTTGGAAGTTTGCCCAGATATTTTTCCAGTTCTTTCCTCAGAAATTCCAGGTCACTCCCTGGGTTTTGGGCTATGTATTAGGAGTTTTTCTGGCCATTCTTTGTGCAATTTCTGGGGATTTTTGTCTTTCTTAGTGGGTATTTTTAGGCGATTTCCTGGGTTGCTAAGGTTCGCTTTATGCTGGATTTTTTCCTGATGTTTTCCCCAATAATGCTTGGAATTTTGACCGGTTTGGGCTGTTTCAGTGTCGATTTTAGGACTATTTCTGGCCATTTTCATATGGATTTTGAGGGGATTTTTGTTTCTTAGTGCCAATTTGGTAGGCTGATTTTCCCCTGGATTTTTCCTCATGCTATCCCATCGATCCTTGGTATTTTGGCAGATTGTAGATGGTTTTTGTACAGATTCCTGGAGATTTTGGGCCATTTTTGCACCATTTTGGGGTTCTGGGCCATTTAAAGTCTCATTTCCTTGGAAGTTTGCCCTCTTATTTTTCCACTTTTTTCCCTTAGAAAGTCCAGGTCACTCCCTGGGTTTTGGGGCAGATATTCGGAGTTTTTCTGGCCATTTTTGGTGCAATTTCTGGAGGATTTCTGTGTTTTTTAGTAGGAATTTTTAGGCATTTTCCTGGGTTGCTAAGGTTCAATTTATGCTGGATTTTTTCCTGATGTTTTCCCCAATAATGCTTGGAATTTTGACCGGTTTGGGCTGTTTCAGTGTCGATTTTAGGACTATTTCTGGCCATTTTCATATGGATTTTGAGGGGATTTTTTGTTTCTTAGTGCCAATTTGGTAGGCTGATTTTCCCTGGATTTTTCCTGGATGCTATCCCATCAATCCTTGATATTTTGGCAGATTGTAGATGGTTTTTGTACAGATTCCTGGAGATTTTGGGCCATTTTTTGGGGGATTTTGGGCCATTTAAAGTCTCATTTCCTTTGGAAGTTTGCCCAGATATTTTTCCAGTTCTTTCCTCAGAAATTCCAGGTCACTCCCTGGGTTTTGGGCTATGTATTAGGAGTTTTTCTGGCCATTCTTTGTGCAATTTCTGGGGGATTTTTGTCTTTCTTAGTGGGTATTTTTAGGCGATTTCCTGGGTTGCTAAGGTTCGCTTTTCCTGGATTTTTCCTGATGTTTTCCCCAATAATGCTTGGAATTTTGACCGGTTTGGACTGTTTCAGTGTCGATTTTAGGACTATTTCTGGCCATTTTCATATGGATTTTGAGGGGATTTTTTGTTTCTTAGTGCCAATTTGGTAGGCTGATTTTCCCCTGGATTTTTCCTCATGCTATCCCATCCATCCTTGGTAATTTTGGCAGATTGTAGATGGTTTTTGTACAGATTCCTGGAGATTTTGGGCCATTTTTGCATTTTTGGGGGATTTTGGGCCATTTAAAGTCTCATTTCCTTTGGAAGTTTGCCCAGTTATTTTTCCAGTTTTTTCCTCAGAAATTCCAGGTCACTCCCTGGGTTTTGGGCCAGTTATTAGGAGTTTTTCTGGCCATTCTTTGTGCAATTTCTGGGGGATTTTTGTCTTTCTTAGTGGGTGGTTTTAGGCAATTTCCTGGGTTGCTAAGGTTCAATTTATGCTGGATTTTTTCCTGATGTTTTCCCCAATAATGCTTGGAATTTTGACCGGTTTGGACTGTTTCAGTGTCGATTTTAGGACTATTTCTGGCCATTTTCATATGGATTTTGAGGGGATTTTTTGTTTCTTAGTGCCAGTTTGTTAGGCTGATTTTCCCTGGATTTTTTCCTGATGTTTTCCCCAATAATGCTTGGAATTTTGACCGGTTTGGGCTGTTTCAGTGTCGATTTTAGGACTATTTCTGGCCATTTTCATAGGGATTTTGAGGGGATTTTTTGTTTCTAGGTGCCAATTTGGTAGGCTGATTTTCCCTGGATTTTTCCTCATGCTATCCCATCAATCCTTGATATTTTGGCAGATTGTAGATGGTTTTTGTACAGATTCCTGGAGATTTTGGGCCATTTTTTGCATTTTTTGGGGGGGATTTTGGGCCATTTAAAGTCTCATTTCCTTTGGAAGTTTGCCCAATTATGTTTCCAGTTTTTTCCTCAGCAATTCCAGGTCACTCCCTGGGTTTTGGGCCAGTTATTAGGAGTTTTTCTGGCCATTCTTTGTGCTATTTCTGGGGGATTTTTGTCTTTCTTAGTGGGTGGTTTTAGGCAATTTCCTGGGTTGCTAAGGTTCAATTTATGCTGGATTTTTTCCTGATGTTTTCCCCAATAATGCTTGGAATTTTGACCGGTTTGGACTGTTTCAGTGTCGATTTTAGGACTATTTCTGGCCATTTTCATATGGATTTTGAGGGGATTTTTTGTTTCTTAGTGCCAATTTGGTAGGCTGATTTTCCCTGGATTTTTCCTCATGCTATCCCATCCATCCTTCGTAATTTGGCAGATTGTAGATGGTTTTTGTACAGATTCCTGGAGATTTTGGGCCATTTTTTGCATTTTTGGGGGGTTTTGGGCCATTTAAAGTCTCATTTCCTTTGGAAGTTTGCCCTCTTATTTTTCCACTTTTTTCCCTTAGAAAGTCCAGGTCACTCCCTGGGTTTTGGGGCAGATATTCGGAGTTTTTCTGGCCATTTTTGGTGCAATTTCTGGAGGATTTCTGTGTTTTTTAGTAGGAATTTTTAGGCATTTTCCTGGGTTGCTAAGGTTCAATTTATGCTGGATTTTTTCCTGATGTTTTCCCCAATAATGCTTGGAATTTTGACCGGTTTGGACTGTTTCAGTGTCGATTTGAGGACTATTTCTGGCCATTTTCATATGGATTTTGAGGGGATTTTTTGTTTCTTAGTGCCAATTTGTTAGGCTGATTTTCCCTGGATTTTTTCCTGATGTTTTCCCCAATAATGCTTGGAATTTTGACCTGTTTGGACTGTTTCAGTGTCGATGTTAGGACTATTTCTGGCCATTTTCATATGGATTTTGAGGGGATTTTTTGTTTCTTAGTGCCAATTTGGTAGGCTGATTTTCCCTGGATTTTTCTGGATGCTATCCCATCAATCCTTGATATTTTGGCCGATTGTAGATTGTTTTTGTACAGATTCCTGGAGATTTTGGGCCATTTTTTGCAGTTTTTGGGGGGGTTTTGGGCCATTTAAAGTCTCATGTCCTTTGGAAGTTTGCCCAGTTATTTTTCCAGTTTTTTCCTCAGAAATTCCAGGTCACTCCCTGGGTTTTGGGCTATGTATTAGGAGTTTTTCTGGCCATTCTTTGTGCAATTTCTGGGGGATTTTTGTCTTTCTTAGTGGGTATTTTTAGGCGATTTCCTGGGTTGCTAAGGTTCGCTTTTCCTGGATTTTTCCGGATGTTTTCCCCAATAATGCTTGGAATTTTGACTGGTTTGGACTGTTTCAGTGTCGATTTTAGGACTATTTCTGGCCATTTTCATATGGATTTTGAGGGGATTTTTGTTTGTTAGTGCCAGTTTGTTAGGCTGATTTTCCCTGGATTTTTTCCTGATGTTTTCCCCAATAATGCTTGGAATTTTGACCTGTTTGGACTGTTTCAGTGTCGATTTTAGGACTATTTCTGGCCATTTTCATATGGATTTTGAGGGGATTTTTGTTTCTAGGTGCCAATTTGGTAGGCTGATTTTCCCTGGATTTTTCCTCATGCTATCCCATCAATCCTTCGTTATTTTGGCCAGATTGTAGATGGTTTTTGTACAGATTCCTGGAGATTTTGGGCCATTTTTTGCAGTTTTTGGGGGGGTTTTGGGCCATTTAAAGTCTCATGTCCTTTGGAAGTTTGCCCAGTTATTTTTCCAGTTTTTTCCTCAGAAATTCCAGGTCACTCCCTGGGTTTTGGGCCAGTTATTAGGAGTTTTTCTGGTCATTCTTTGTGCAATTTCTGGGGGATTTTTGTCTTTCTTAGTGGGTGTTTTTAGGCAATTTCCTGGGTTGCTAAGGTTCAATTTATGCTGGATTTTTTCCTGATGTTTTCCCCAATAATGCTTGGAATTTTGACCGGTTTGGACTGTTTCAGTGTCGATTTTAGGACTATTTCTGGCCATTTTCATATGGATTTTGAGGGGATTTTTTGTTTGTTAGTGCCAGTTTGTTAGGCTGATTTTCCCTGGATTTTTTCCTGATGTTTTCCCCAATAATGCTTGGAATTTTGACCGGTTTGGGCTGTTTCAGTGTCGATTTTAGGATTATTTCTGGCCATTTTCATAGGGATTTTGAGGGGATTTTTTGTTTCTAGGTGCCAATTTGGTAGGCTGATTTTCTCTGGATTTTTCCTCATGCTATCCCATCGATCCTTCGTAATTTGGCAGATTTTAGATGGTTTTTGTACAGATTCCTGGAGATTTTGGTCCATTTTTTGCATTTTTTGGGGGGGATTTTGGGCCATTTAAAGTCTCATTTCCTTTGGAAGTTTGCCCAATTATGTTTCCAGTTTTTTCCTCAGCAATTCCAGGTCACTCCCTGGGTTTTGGGCCAGTTATTAGGAGTTTTTCTGGCCATTCTTTGTGCAATTTCTGGGGGATTTTTGTCTTTCTTAGTGGGTGGTTTTAGGCAATTTCCTGGGTTGCTAAGGTTCAATTTATGCTGGATTTTTTCCTGATGTTTTCCCCAATAATGCTTGGAATTTTGACCGGTTTGGACTGTTTCAGTGTCGATTTTAGGACTATTTCTGGCCATTTTCATATGGATTTTGAGGGGATTTTTTGTTTCTTAGTGCCAATTTGGTAGGCTGATTTTCCCTGGATTTTTCCTCATGCTATCCCATCCATCCTTCGTAATTTGGCAGATTGTAGATGGTTTTTGTACAGATTCCTGGAGATTTTGGTCCATTTTTTGCATTTTTGGGGGGTTTTGGGCCATTTAAAGTCTCATTTCCTTTGGAAGTTTGCCCTCTTATTTTTCCACTTTTTTCCCTTAGAAAGTCCAGGTCACTCCCTGGGTTTTGGGGCAGATATTCGGAGTTTTTCTGGCCATTTTTGGTGCAATTTCTGGAGGATTTCTGTGTTTTTTAGTAGGAATTTTTAGGCATTTTCCTGGGTTGCTAAGGTTCAATTTATGCTGGATTTTTTCCTGATGTTTTCCCCAATAATGCTTGGAATTTTGAGCGGTTTGGGCTGTTTCAGTGTCGATTTTAGGATTATTTCTGGCCATTTTCATATGGATTTTGAGGGGATTTTTTGTTTCTTAGTGCCAATTTGTTAGGCTAATTTTCCCTGGATTTTTCTGGATGCTATCCCATCGATCCTTGGTATTTTGGCAGATTGTAGATGGTTTTTGTACAGATTCCTGGAGATTTTGGGCCATTTTTTGGGGGGATTTTGGGCCATTTTAAGTCTCATTTCCTTTGGAAGTTTGCCCAGATATTTTTCCAGTTCTTTCCTCAGAAATTCCAGGTCACTCCCTGGGTTTTGGGCTATGTATTAGGCGTTTTTCTGGCCATTCTTTCTGCAATTTCTGGGGCATTTTTGTCTTTCTTAGTGGGTATTTTTAGGCGATTTCCTGGGTTGCTAAGGTTCGCTTTTCCTGGATTTTTCCGGATGTTTTCCCCAATAATGCTTGGAATTTTGACCTGTTTGGACTGTTTCAGTGTCGATTTGAGGACTATTTCTGACCATTTTCATATGGATTTTGAGGGGATTTTTTGTTTGTTAGTGCCAATTTGGTAGGCTGATTTTCCCTGGATTTTTTCCTGATGTTTTCCCCAATAATGCTTGGAATTTTGACCTGTTTGGACTGTTTCAGTGTCGATGTTAGGACTATTTCTGGCCATTTTCATATGGATTTTGAGGGGATTTTTTGTTTCTTAGTGCCAATTTGGTAGGCTGATTTTCCCTGGATTTTTCTGGATGCTATCCCATCCATCCTTCGTAATTTGGCAGATTGTAGATAGTTTTTGTACAGATTCCTGAAGATTTTGGGCCGTTTTTTGGGGGGATTTTGGGCCATTTAAAGTCTCATTTCCTTTGGAAGTTTGCCCAGATATTTTTCCAGTTCTTTCCTCAGAAATTCCAGGTCACTCCCTGGGTTTTGGGCTATGTATTAGGAGTTTTTCTGGCCATTCTTTGTGCAATTTCTGGGGGATTTTTGTCTTTCTTAGTGGGTATTTTTAGGCGATTTCCTGGGTTGCTAAGGTTCGCTTTTCCTGGATTTTTCCGGATGTTTTCCCCAATAATGCTTGGAATTTTGACCGGTTTGGGCTGTTTCAGTGTCGATTTTAGGACTATTTCTGGTCATGTTCATATGGATTTTGAGGGGATTTTTTGTTTGTTAGTGCCAGTTTGTTAGGCTGATTTTCCCTGGATTTTTTCCTGATGTTTTCCCCAATAATGCTTGGAATTTTGACCGGTTTGGGCTGTTTCAGTGTCGATTTTAGGATTATTTCTGGCCATTTTCATAGGGATTTTGAGGGGATTTTTTGTTTCTAGGTGCCGATTTGGTAGGCTGATTTTCCCTGGATTTTTCCTCATGCTATCCCATCCATCTTTCGTAATTTGGCAGATTGTAGACGGTTTTTGTACAGATTCCTGGAGATTTTGGGCCATTTTTTGCAGTTTTTGGGGGGGTTTTGGGCCATTTAAAGTCTCATTTCCTTTGGAAATTTGCCCAGTTATTTTTCCAGTTTTTTCCTCAGAAATTCCAGGTCACTCCCTGGGTTTTGGGCCAGTTATTAGGAGTTTTTCTGGTCATTCTTTGTGCAATTTCTGGGGGATTTTTGTCTTTCTTAGTGGGTGTTTTTAGGCAATTTCCTGGGTTGCTAAGGTTCAATTTATGCTGGATTTTTTCCTGATGTTTTCCCCAATAATGCTTGGAATTTTGACCTGTTTGGACTGTTTCAGTGTCGATTTTAGGACTATTTCTGGCCATTTTCATATGGATTTTGAGGGGATTTTTTGTTTCTTAGTGCCAGTTTGTTAGGCTGATTTTCCCTGGATTTTTTCCTGATGTTTTCCCCAATAATGCTTGGAATTTTGACCGGTTTGGGCTGTTTCAGTGTCGATTTTAGGATTATTTCTGGCCATTTTCATAGGGATTTTGAGGGGATTTTTTGTTTCTAGGTGCCAATTTGGTAGGCTGATTTTCCCTGGATTTTTCTGGATGCTATCCCATCAATCCTTGATATTTTGGCCGATTGTAGATTGTTTTTGTACAGATTCCTGGAGATTTTGGGCCATTTTTTGCAGTTTTTGGGGGGGTTTTGGGCCATTTAAAGTCTCATGTCCTTTGGAAGTTTGCCCAGTTATTTTTCCAGTTTTTTCCTCAGAAATTCCAGGTCACTCCCTGGGTTTTGGGCCAGTTATTAGGAGTTTTTCTGGTCATTCTTTGTGCAATTTCTGGGGGATTTTTGTCTTTCTTAGTGGGTGTTTTTAGGCAATTTCCTGGGTTGCTAAGGTTCAATTTATGCTGGATTTTTTCCTGATGTTTTCCCCAATAATGCTTGGAATTTTGACCGGTTTGGACTGTTTCAGTGTTGATTTTAGGACTATTTCTGGCCATTTTCATATGGATTTTGAGGGGATTTTTTGTTTGTTAGTGCCAGTTTGTTAGGCTGATTTTCCCTGGATTTTTTCCTGATGTTTTCCCCAATAATGCTTGGAATTTTGACCGGTTTGGGCTGTTTCAGTGTCGATTTTAGGATTATTTCTGGCCATTTTCATAGGGATTTTGAGGGATTTTTTGTTTCTAGGTGCCAATTTGGTAGGCTTATTTTCTCTGGATTTTTCCTCATGCTATCCCATCGATCCTTCGTGAATTTGGCAGATTTTAGATGGTTTTTGTACAGATTCCTGGAGATTTTGGTCCATTTTTTGCATTTTTTGGGGGGGATTTTGGGCCATTTAAAGTCTCATTTCCTTTGGAAGTTTGCCCAATTATGTTTCCAGTTTTTTCCTCAGCAATTCCAGGTCACTCCCTGGGTTTTGGGGCCAGTTATTAGGAGTTTTTCTGGCCATTCTTTGTGCAATTTCTGGGGGATTTTTGTCTTTCTTAGTGGGTGGTTTTAGGCAATTTCCTGGGTTGCTAAGGTTCAATTTATGCTGGATTTTTTCCTGATGTTTTCCCCAATAATGCTTGGAATTTTGACCGGTTTGGACTGTTTCAGTGTCGATTTTAGGACTATTTCTGGCCATTTTCATATGGATTTTGAGGGGATTTTTTGTTTCTTAGTGCCAATTTGGTAGGCTGATTTTCCCTGGATTTTTCCTCATGCTATCCCATCCATCCTTCGTAATTTGGCAGATTGTAGATGGTTTTTGTACAGATTCCTGGAGATTTTGGGCCATTTTTTGCATTTTTGGGGGGTTTTGGGCCATTTAAAGTCTCATTTCCTTTGGAAGTTTGCCCAGTTATTTTTCCACTTTTTTCCCTTAGAAAGTCCAGGTCACTCCCTGGGTTTTGGGGCAGATATTCGGAGTTTTTCTGGCCATTTTTGGTGCAATTTCTGGAGGATTTCTGTGTTTTTTAGTAGGAATTTTTAGGCATTTTCCTGGGTTGCTAAGGTTCAATTTATGCTGGATTTTTTCCTGATGTTTTCCCCAATAATGCTTGGAATTTTGACCGGTTTGGGCTGTTTCAGTGTCGATTTTAGGACTATTTCTGGCCATTTTCATATGGATTTTGAGGGGATTTTTTGTTTCTTAGTGCCAGTTTGTTAGGCTGATTTTCCCTGGATTTTTTCCTGATGTTTTCCCCAATAATGCTTGGAATTTTGACCGGTTTGGGCTGTTTCAGTGTCGATTTTAGGACTATTTCTGGCCATTTTCATAGGGATTTTGAGGGATTTTTGTTTCTAGGTGCCAATTTGGTAGGCTGATTTTCCCTGGATTTTTCTGGATGCTATCCCATCAATCCTTGATATTTTGGCAGATTGTAGATGGTTTTTGTACAGATTCCTGGAGATTTTGGGCCATTTTTTGCAGTTTTTGGGGGGGTTTTGGGCCATTTAAAGTCTCATGTCCTTTGGAAGTTTGCCCAGTTATTTTTCCAGTTTTTTCCTCAGAAATTCCAGGTCACTCCCTGGGTTTTGGGCCAGTTATTAGGAGTTTTTCTGGTCATTCTTTGTGCAATTTCTGGGGGATTTTTGTCTTTCTTAGTGGGTGTTTTTAGGCAATTTCCTGGGTTGCTAAGGTTCAATTTATGCTGGATTTTTTCCTGATGTTTTCCCCAATAATGCTTGGAATTTTGACCGGTTTGGACTGTTTCAGTGTCGATTTTAGGACTATTTCTGGCCATTTTCATATGGATTTTGAGGGGATTTTTTGTTTCTTAGTGCCAGTTTGTTAGGCTGATTTTCCCTGGATTTTTTCCTGATGTTTTCCCCAATAATGCTTGGAATTTTGACCGGTTTGGGCTGTTTCAGTGTCGATTTTAGGACTATTTCTGGCCATTTTCATATGGATTTTGAGGGATTTTTTGTTTCTAGGTGCCAATTTGGTAGGCTGATTTTCTCTGGATTTTTCCTCATGCTATCCCATCGATCCTTGGTATTTTGGCAGATTGTAGATGGTTTTTGTACAGATTCCTGGAGATTTTGGGCCATTTTTGCATTTTGGGGGTTTTGGGCCATTTAAAGTCTCATTT
>JAKWBO010001295.1:0-15986 GCA_034336685.1 Luscinia luscinia
CACTGGGAAAGGGAGATGGGGCTGGGATCTGGGGCAGGAATTCCTGCCTGGGCTGGGATTCCCAGATTTGCTGGGGCTGCCCCTGGATCCCCCTGGGACGTGGATCCCACCCCATAATTCCACGGCAGAAGCCCCAAGGATCACTCAGTGTGTCCGTGGTGGATGTTCCTGCAGAAGGGACCCAATCCTGCTCCTTCCCTGCTCCAGGCACATGAATTTCCAGAACCTTCCCAGTGCCCAAGGAAGCCAAATCCCAAATTCCCCATGACAGCAAGCGACCCCAAGGGCAGGGAACCCCAAACCAGGGACAGGATCAGGGGGCAGGTCACCTCAAGGCTTCATTCCCCAAAAAAACCTCAAGCCCTCAAAAAAAAAAAAAAAGAAAAAGAAAAAAAAACCAAACACAAAAAAACCACCAAAACCCACCAAAAATGAAAAACCAAAAAAAAATTCCATCCTCAGCAGGACTTGTCCATAAGGAGAATCCCTGGGATCCCACATTTATTTCTGCTTCCCACAAAGCACCTCTTAATTCTGAGCAATTAACAGCCTGGGCCGGCCACAAAACAGAGCCAGAATTCTCTGGGAATAATGAAAAGCCAGGTCTGAGTGTCTGAGCACAGCAGGAAATGCTGGGAAATGGTCCAGTTGTGCCAAGAGTCCAAAAAAATAAAAGGATTTTCTCATCCAAGAGGATCTAAACTCCAATTTCTCTCTGCTGTTCTTAGCCCAGGCATTGGAAATCTTCATTAAAAGAAGAAAATTGCAAAGGGAGCTTGTCCTCAGAGTGGGCTGGGAATCCTCCACCTGCAGGGAATCCAAATCCTCTCAAAATCCTCAGCAGCAAACCCCAAAAACCAAATTAATTCTGCCAGAAGGAATCCCAAACCAAACCCCAAAAAATAAAAAGAATTCTGCCAGAAGGAATCCCAAATCCTCTACAAATTCTCAGCAGCAAACCCCAAAAAAACAAAATCAACTCTGCCAGAGGGAATCCCAAATCCTCTAAAAATTCTCAGCAGCAAATCCCAAAAAATAAAAAGAATTCTGCCAGAGGGAATCCCAAACCAAACCCCAAAAAATAAAAAGAATTCTGCCAGAAGGAATCCCGAATCCTCTAAAAATTCTCAGCAGCAAATCCCAAAAAATAAAAAGAATTCTGCCAGAGGGAATCCCAAACCAAACCCCAAAAATCCAAATTAATCCTGTCAGAGGGATCCCAAATCCTCTGAAAATGCTCAGCAGCAAATCCCAAAAAACAAAATGAATTCTGTCAGAGGGAATCCCAAACTCTCTGCAAACAGCAGCAAACCCCAAAAAACAAAATTAATTATCCCAGAGGGAATATCCCAAACATTCTGCAAATTCTCAGCAGCAAATCCCAAAAAACCAAATTAATTCTGCCACAGGGAATCCCAAATCCTCTGCAAATTCTCAGCAGTAAGCCCAAAAAAACCAAAATTAATTCTGCCAGAGGGAATATCCCAAACACTCTGCAAATCCTCAGCAGCAAATCCCAAAAACTAAAAAGAATTCTGCCAGAGGGAATCCCAAACTCTCTGCAAACAGCAGCAAATTCTAAAAACAAAATTAATTCTGCCAGAGGGAATCCCAAACCAAACCCCAAAATCAAAATTAATTCTGCCAGAGGGAATCCCAAACCCCAAAAAACAAAATAATTCTGCCAGAGGAAATCCCAAACCAAACCCCAAAAAACCAAATTAATTCTGTCAGAGGGATCCCAAATCCTCTGCAAATTCTCAGCAGCAAACCCAAAAAAAAAAAAAAAAAACCACAAATTAATTCTGCCAGAGGGAATCCCAAATCCTCTGCAAATTGTCAGCAGCAAATCCCAAAAACCAAAATGAATTCTCCCCAAGGGATCCCAGGCTGGTGAGTGCTGCTCATGCAGGTGGCTGGGACTACACTGGAAGGATTTAGGGACAAAGAATTAAAAATAAATGATATTAAAGAGAATTTAGGGCAGTTTTCGAGCCTGAGAGGGGCTTGGCTGGTGGAGGGTTCAGTCCCAGGGCAGGAACTGATCCCTGGTCCCTTCCAGCTCATGGAAATAAACGGGAAAAATCCTCCAGTATCCACAGGCAGGGAATGCTGGGTTTAAATTAAATCAGGGATGGAACCCTGGATTGGAGTCATGGAATGATGGAATTGGGTTGGGAAGGGACAGAAAATTCCATTCAGGAATTCCATTCCCACTGTCCAGGGGGATCAGCCTGGCCTGGGGCACTCCAGGGATCCAGGGAATTCTCTGGGAATCCCAGCCCAGGCAGGAATTCCTGCCCCAGATCCCAGCCCCATCTCCCCTTTCCCAGTGGAGCCATTCCCTGTGTCCTGTCCCCAATTCCAGCTCTCCTGGAGCCCTGCAGGGACTCTGAGCATCCCCTGGAGTTTTCCCTTCTCCAGGAACATTCCCAGCTCTCCCAGCCTGGCTCCAGAATCCTGGCAGCATTTCCATGACTCCTCTGGACTCTCTGCAGCAGCTCCACGTCCTCCTGAGTTTGGGCTCCAGGGCTGGGGCAGCGCTGCAGGTGGGGTCTCACCTGAGCCTGGGGCACAGGGACACAATTCCCACCTTCCTTGGGATCAGCCCATCCCAGCCTCACCCCCAACACCCCAAACCCTGTGACCCCTTTAAGTTCAGAAATCATTTTCCTCCCCAGGCAGAGCTCTGACCTTTCCCAATCCCAGCAGCTTTCCCCAGTGCTCCCCAAATCCAGCCTGAGACCAAACAAATCCCAACAAATCCTTGAGCTGCCACAGCCAAGACCCCAAACTCCCCCTGGTTATTCCCAAACTGCCCCCTGGTTATTCCCAAATTCCCCCTGGTTATTCCCAAACTGCCCCCTGGTTATTCCCAAACTCTTCCCCCCTGGTTATTCCCAAACTCTTCCCCCTGGTTATTCCCAAACTCTTCCCCCTGGTTATTCCCAAACTCTTCCCCTGGTTATTCCCAAACTCTTCCCCCCCCTGGTTATTCCCAAACTCTTCCCCCTGGTTATTCCCAAACTCTTCCCCCTGGTTATTCCCAAACTCTTCCCCCTGGTTATTCCCAAACTCTTCCCCCCTGGTTATTCCCAAACTCTTCCCCCTGGTTATTCCCAAACTCTTCCCCCTGGTTATTCCCAAACTCTTCCCCCCCTGGTTATTCCCAAACTCTTCCCCCTGGTTATTCCCAAACTCTTCCCCCTGGTTATTCCCAAACTCTTCCCCCTGGTTATTCCCAAACTCTTCCCCCTGGTTATTCCCAAACTCTCTCCCCCTGGTTATTCCCAAACTCTTCCCCCTGGTTATTCCCAAACTCTTCCCCCTGGTTATTCCCAAACTCTTCCCCCCCCTGGTTATTCCCAAACTCTTCCCCCTGGTTATTCCCAAACTCTTCCCCTGGTTATTCTCCAAACTCTTCCCCTGG
This sequence comes from Luscinia luscinia, assembly GCA_034336685.1. Taxonomy (NCBI): domain Eukaryota; kingdom Metazoa; phylum Chordata; class Aves; order Passeriformes; family Muscicapidae; genus Luscinia; species Luscinia luscinia. Next base: position 3,431 of record JAKWBO010001295.1, read on the forward strand.
TTATTCCCAAATTCCCCCCTGGTTATTCCCTAAACTCCCCTGGTTATTCCCAAACTCCCCCTGGTTATTCCCAAACTCCCCCTGGTTATTCCCAAACTGCCCTCTGGTTATTCCCAAACTGCCCCCTGGTTATTCCCAAATTCCCCCTGGTTATTCCCAAACTCCTCCCTGGTTATTCCCAAACTCCCCCCTGGTTATTCCCAAACTGCCCCCTGGTTATTCCCAAATTCCCCCCTGGTTATTCCCAAACTCCCTCCCTGGTTATTCCCAAACTCCCCCTGGTTATTCCCAAACTGCCCCCTGGTTATTCCCAAATTCCCCCTGGTTATTCCCAAACTCCCCCTGGTTATTCCCAAACTCCCCCACTGGTTATTCCCTAAATTCCCCCTGGTTATTCCCAAACTCCCCCCTGGTTATTCCCAAACTCCTGCAGCTCATTTTGAGGGGATTTCTGTGGGACAAACCCCGAGGTGGTGGGCACAGGAACATCCCCATCCCCAAAGAGGGCAGCAGCTCTCCAGGACTGCTGCTGTCACTCCCAGCCCCTGTCCCTGTCACACCCCCTGTCCTGGGAGGGGCAGGAAGTTGAGGATGCTGTGTCCAGCTGATAGTGCACAAGGAATTTTAAAAAGGCCACATCTCCTGCCTCAGGCCTGCAGCCAATTCCTTCAAAGCCCTCAGGGGTCCCCACAGGGAAAATTAAGGACAAGAAGGAGAAAAAAATACAAAAATAACCCAACAAAAAAAAAAACCAAAAATAACCAAAACAAAACAACAAAAGAAAAAAAAAACCTCGTGGGAAACAAAGGAATTCTGCATGGAATTTGTGTCCCCCAGCCCCTCTGAGCTCCTGCAGCTGCTCCTTATCACCAGACCCAGGTGTTTCCAGGCCATGGAGCTCCTGGAACACAGAGAGCAGCCAGGGAGAATCATCCTCAATCCACCCAGGAATTGCTGCTCCTTTCTGGGATTTAAAGCACTTGGGAATTCTGCTTTCGGCCAGGGAAGGGGGAGGTGAGGGATGCTGCACAACTGGGATCTGCTGCATGTGCTTGGTTCAGGGATGCTTCAGGATCACAGGAATTCCCTGGGGAACTTTGTCACAGCCACACCACCAGGAAACGAGCCCTCTCATCCCAGGGATTTCCCCAAAATCAGCTTCCAAAGCCACGTGTCACCTCCAGGCAAAGACAGACGGGAATTCCACAAATCTCTGGAATTCAGTCCCTGAGCCCCATCCCACAAACCTGGGGAATTCATTCCCACAAACCTGGGGAATTCATTCCCTGAACCCCATCCCACATTGAGGGAACTCCACAAACCTGGGGAATTCATTCCCACAAACCTGGGGAATTCATTCTTCCAACTGGTGAAATTTATTCCCTGAGCCCCACCCCACATGGAAGGAATTCCACAAACCTGGGGAATTTCATTCCCTGAGCCCCATCCCACATGGAAGGAATTCCACAAACCTGGGGAATTTATTCCCCCAAGCCTCATCCCATATCCAACATTGAGGGAATTCCATAAACCTTTGAAATTCATTCCCTGAACTCCATGCCACATGGAGGGAATTCCCCCAACCTGTAGAATTCACTCCCTCAAACCTCATCCCATATCCCACATTGAGGGAATTCCACAAACCTCTGGAATTCATTCCCAAGCCCCATCCCACGTAGAAGGAATTCCATAGACCTGTAGAATTAATTCCCCCAACCTGTGGAATTCATTCTTCCAAGCCTCATCCCATATCCCATGTGGAAGAAATTCCCCAAATCTGTGGAATTCATTCCCTAAGCCCCATCTCCACATGGAGTTCCCTCCATAAACCTGTGGGATCCATTCTCCCAAGCCTCATCCCACACTCCACGTGGAATTCATTCCCCCAACCTGTGGAACTCATTTCCCAGAGTCTAATCCCATATCCCACGTGGAGGGAGCTCCACAAACCTGGGGAATTCATTCCCTGAACCCCAGCCACATGGAGGGAATTCCACAAACCTGGGGAATTTATTCCCCTAACGTGGGGAACTCATTTCCCTGAGCTCTATCCCATGTCCCATGAGGAGGGAATTCCCCCAAACTATGGAATTCATTCTTCCAAGCCCCATCCCATATCCCACACTGAGGGAACTCCACAAACCTGTGGAATTCATTCCCTGAGCCCCATCCCCACATGGAGTTCCCTCCATAAACATGTGGAATTCATTCCCTGAATCCCATCCCACATGGAGGGAGTTCCACAATCCTGTAGAATTCATTCCCCAAACCTGTGGAATTAATTCTCTCAAACCTCATCCCATATCCCACATTGAAGGAACTCCACAAACCTCTGGAATTCATTCCCAAGCCCCATCCCACGTGGAAGGAATTCCATAAACCTGTAGAATTCATTCCCCCAACCTGTGGAATTCATTCTTCCAAGCCTCATCCCATGTCCCATGTGGAAGAAATTCCCCAAATCTGTGGAATTCATTCCCTAAGTCCCATCCCCACATGGAGTTCCCTCCAAAAACCTGTGGGATCCATTCTCCCAAGCCTCATCCCACACTCCACGTGGAATTCATTCCCCCAACCTGTGGAACTCATTTCCCTGAGTCTAATCCCATATCCCACGTGGAGGGAACTCCACAAACCTGGGGAATTCATTCCCAGAGCCCCATCCCACGAGGAGTGAATTCCATAAATCTGTGCAATTTATTCCCCCAACCTGTGAAATTCATTCCCTAAGCCCCATCCCCACATGGAGTTCCCTCCACAAACCTGTGGAATTCATTCTCCCAAGCCTCATCCTACACTCCACATGGAAGGAATTCCCCAAACCTGCAGAATTCACTCCTTGAGCCCAAATTCCACCTGGAAGGAATTCCCCAAACCTGCAGAATTCACTCCCTGAGCCCAATCCCACCTGGAAGGAATTCCCCAAACCTGCAGAATTCACTCCCTAAACCCCAATCCCACATGGAAGGAATTCCCCAAACCTGCAGAATTCACTCCCTAAACCCCAATCCCACATGGAAGGAACTCCCCAAACCTGCAGAATTCACTCCCTGAGCCAAATCCCACATGGAAGGAATTCCCCAAACCTGCAAAATTCACTCCCTGAGCCCAGTCCCACATCCCAGTGCAGATGAAGAAACCAAATCCCAGCTCCCATCCTTTTTCACCCCTGGCTGTCACACTCGGTGCCCTTCAGAGCAGTTCCTCTGCTTTCCTCCAGAGGAAAAAATAAAACTCCACACTTTTCCTGTTTGGGAAATGGGCAAAGGGAAAAACACCACGGGATGCTGCTTCCAGTTGGAAAAAAACCTGAAAAAGTCACGGCCCCAGGCACAGGATGTGTAAAAATAGGGCTGCTGATAGGATCGGGACACGGAGCATTCCTGAGTCCCACCTTCCTGCCCGGGGGAGGAATGCCCGGGAGCAGGGAAAAAGGATGGAGGGGAGAGAGAGAAAAAGGGATTGAAGGGAAAGGGAGAAAAGGGATTGAAGGGAAAGGGAGAGAGAGAAAGGGACTGAGGGAAAGGGAAAAAAGGGATTGAAGGGAAAGGGAGAGAGAAAAAGGGATTGAGGGAAAAGGGGAAAAAGGGATTGAGGGAAAAGGGGAAAAAGGGATTGAGGGAAAAGGGAGAGAGAGAAAGGGATTGAGGGAAAGGGAAAAAAGGGATTGAAGGGAAAAGAGAAAAAGGGATTGAAGGGAAAAGAGAAAAAGGGATTGAAGGGAAAGGGAGAGAGAGAAAAGGGGATTGAAGGTGAAAAGGGAGTGAAGGAAAAGGGAGAGAGAAAAAGGGAGTGAAGGAAAAGGGAGAGGGAAAAAGGGACTGAAGGAAAAGAGAAAAAGGGATTGAAGGGAAAGAGAAAAAAGGATTGAAGGGGAAGAGAAAAAGGGATTGAAGGGAAGAGAAAAAAGGGATTGAAGGGAAGAGAAAAAGAGATTGGAGGAAAAGGAAAAGGGGATGAAGGAAAGGGAGAGAAAAAAGGGACTGAGGGAAAAGGGAAAAAAGGGATTGAGGGAAAAGGGGAAAAGGGATTGAGGGAAAGGGGAAAAAGGGATTGAGGAAAAGGGAAAAAGGGATTGAGGAAAAGGGGAAAAAGGGATTGAGGGAAAAGGGAAAAAGGGATTGAGGGAAAAGGGGAAAAGGGATTGAGGGAAGGGAGAGAGAGAAAGGATTGAGGGAAAGGGAAAAAAGGGATTGAAGGGAAAAGAAAAAAAGGGATTGAAGGAAAAGAGAAAAAGGGATTGAAGGAGAAAGAAAAAGGGATTGAAGGGAAAGAGAAAAAGGGATTGAAGGGAAAGGGAGAGAGAGAAAGAGGGATTGAAGGTGAAAGGGAGTGAAGGAAAAGGAGAGAAAAAAAGGGACTGAAGGAAAAGGGAGAGGGAGAAAGGGACTGAAGGAAAAGGGAGAGAGAAAAAAGGGACTGAAGGAAAGGGAGAGGGAGAAGGGACTGAAGGAAAAGAGAAAAAGGGATTGAAGGGAGAGAGGGAAAAGGGATTGAGGTAAAAGGGAGAAAGGGATTAAAGGAAAAGGGAGAAGGGATTGAAGAGAAAGGGAGAGAGGGAAAATTGGACTGAAGGGAAAGGGAAGAACGGATTTCAGAGAAGGGGACAAGGGATTGAAGGGAAAGGGAGAAGAGGAAAAGGGATTGAAGGGAAAGAGAAAAAGGGGGAAAAGGGATTGAAGGGAAAGGGAGAGAGGGACAAAAGGGATTGAAGGGAAAGAGAGAAAAAGGGATTAAAGGAACAACTCAAAGCTTTGGAAAGGCACAAAAGGGGATAAAATCAGTGATGGAAGGAGGAATTCACTCAATTATCAGCTCTGGAGAGGGACCCGGGGGAAATTCCTGCACATCGCAGGGGCTGCAGGAGAGCTGGGAATGTTCCCTGGAGAAGGGAAAACTCCAGGGGATGCTCAGAGTCCCTGCAGGGGCTCCAGGAGAGCTGGAATTGGGGACAGGACACAGGGAATGGCTCCACTGGGAAAGGGGAGATGGGGCTGGGATCTGGGGCAGGAATTCCTGCCTGGGCTGGGATTCCCAGATTTGCTGTGGCTGCCCCTGGATCCCTGGCAGTGCCCAAGGCCAGGCTGGATCCACCTGGGATAGTGGGAGTGTCCCTGAACACGGAATTTTGGAACAAGGAATTCTTCCCCCAGGGCATCCCAGGATTCCTGTGTGGGATAGAGAATTCTGGAATTGGGAATTCGTGCCCTCAGGAGATCCCAGGATTCCTGTGTGGAATTGGGAATTCTGGAATTGGGAATTTTTTCTATCAGGAGATCCCAGGATTCCTGTGGCCTGGGGCACAGGGACACAATTCCCACCTTTCCTTGGGATCAGCCCAAATCCTCCTCCCAGGGCTGCTCCCAGTCCCTCCTGTCCCTGTCCTGTCCTTCCCCCAGCTCCAGACACAAATCTGGGATTTCCACATGGAATTCCTGCTGCCAACACCTTCCCCGTGCTCTGACCCCAGCAGGAGTCTTTGTTTGGGATCATTTCTGATTTTATTTTTCACAGCAGCGTCACTCAGGCTGGATCTCCACTGCATTTCCTGCTTTTATTCCCAATTTCCATTTCTTTTCCTGGCCTGGGCACTGCCTGCAGCTGAACCCCAGGAAGAATTAAATTAAATTAAATTAAAATTGTTGTGATTCCCTCCAAAAATCTGAGGACAGTCAGGGAGCAAAACAAGCACCAACACCCCTCAGATTTTGCCTTTTTAACCCCATTTTTATTATTATTTAGAGTTCCCAATAAAAATTATTTTAATGAGGCAAATTTGGAGCAGAATTTAACAGAGCATCCTGCACATCAAACTTGTGGAGCAAATCTGAGCATCAGCATTAAAAATAAGGAAAAAAATAATTCTGATTTTAGCTCTTAACCTGCAGGACCTAAAGTTTATCCTGGGAAAGACACAAAGACCCATTCAAGAGGGAAAACCCAAAAAACCTGAATCCATGAAAATGACTTGGAATTAGATGTTCAAAAGCCACAACCTCACCTGGATTTCCAACAGATATGATCTGAAGGAAAATTACAAAACACAATTTTATTTCAAGGTTATTTCGCCTGGATTTCTATTCTTAGTGAGACCCAAACAGGAATTAAATTAGATTTTACTTCCCAGGAGAGAATATTCAAGTCATTAACTCACACTGCCATAAATGTAGGTTAAGAAATAAAATCCAGAAATGAAGATTAAGTGTAAAAATCCAACCAAGAGCTGCTGGGTTTTTCCTGCCACCACTATTTTTAGCTGAGGATTTGACCCCCCCTTGAGCTGCACACTAATATTTAAAGAATTTATAAAAACACAGCCATGGATGTGTCACCCCTCCAGTTCCCTTCCAGCCTATTTTGGAATTCTTTCCCAGTTTTGGCTGGCACAGCTCAATTCCATTTTCCAACTGCAAATGGGAATTTGCAGCTCAGGGAAGAGAAAAATGGGAGAAATATGGGATAGCAGAGAGGAGGAATCTGGGGTTGGGTTTGTGCAGGATAAATTCCAACAAAAATTTGGGTTTGAAGAGGTTGGATCCCCCTGGGACAGTGGTCACAAGGGGAAAAAAAAAAAAGAAAAAGGAAAAAAGAAAAAAGAGGAAAAGAAAAAAAAAGAAAAAAAGAAAAAACCAAAACACATTTGGCTTCTCAGTGAAATTTTTAATGGAAAATCTGGGAAATCTTTTCCCATCACTGACAGATTTTAAGGAGGAAAATTTGGTTGTTTTTATTTTTTTTTTGTGTGTGGCCTAAAGACAAAGCTGAGCTCTGCTCCCATCCCTGGCCCTGGTTGGGTGGTGAGACAAAAGAAAATTATTCCAACCAAGATCAGTAGCAGGTCACTGCAAACTCCACAGATAAAATTGTATTTTATGTTCTTTTTGCCAGGGTGGGGATTAAATGAGGGAATTTCTTGTTGGGACTCAGATGTTCATTAATTCCCATCCACATCCCAGTCCCACAAACTTGAGTTCTGCAGCACTTCAAGCTAAAAAACTGAAAATGGGGCCCTGATTAAAAATGAAGCCTGATTAAAAATGGGGCCCTGATTAAAAATGGGGCCCCATCTCTCTACAAGGCCTTTTAAGGATAAATTATCCAATTAAGAAATGACACCTAAATTATTTTTACTTTTAACCAAATAACCAGCCAATGTGGAATTTCCTGTCCAATCACACAAAATCACCCAAACCCATGGAGAAGAAGGTGAAGAAGGAAAAAGGTGAAGAAGAAGCAATAAAAAGGTGAAGAAGAAGAAGCAATAAAAAGGTGAAGAAGAAGAAGCAATAAAAGGTGAAGAAGAAGGGAAAAAAAAGGTGAAGAAGCAAAAAAAGGTGAAGAAGAAGGGGAAAAAAAGGTGAAGGGAAAAAAAAAGGTGAAGAAGGGAAAAAAAAAGGTGAAGAAGGGGAAAAAAAAAAAGGTGAAGAAGGGGAAAAAAAAGGTGAAGAAGGGGAAAAAAGGTGAAGAAGGGGGAAAAAAGGTGAAGAAGGGGAAAAAAAGGTGAAGAAGGGGAAAAAAGGTGAAGAAGGGGAAAAAAGGTGAAGAAGGGAAAAAAAAGGTGAAGAAAGGGAAAAAAAAAGGTGAAGAAGGAGAAAAAGGAAAAGAGAGAAGAAAAAAGGTGAAGAAAGGTGAAGAAGGGGAAAAAAAAAGGTGAAGAAAGAGGAAAAAAAAGGTGAAGAAGGGGAAAAAAAAGTGAAGAAGGGAAAAAAAAAGGTGAAGAAAGGGAAAAAAGGTGAAGAAGGGAAAAAAAAAAAGGTGAAGAAGGGAAAAAAAGGTGAAGAAGGGGAAAAAAAAAGGTGAAGAAGGAAAAAAAAAAAGGTGAAGAAGGGAAAAAAAGGTGAAGAAGGGAAAAAAAGGTGAAGAAGGGAAAAAAAGGTGAAGAAGGAAAAAAAGGTGAAGAAGGAAAAAAAGGTGAAGAAGGGAAAAAAAAGGTGAAGAAGGGAAAAAAAAAAGGTGAAGAAGGGAAAAAAAAGGTGAAGAAGGGAAAAAAAAGGTGAAAGAAGGGAAAAAAAAGGTGAAGAAGGAAAAAAAAGGTGAAGAAGGGAAAAAAAAAGAAGTGAAGAAGGGAAAAAAAAGGTGAAGAAGGAAAAAAGGTGAAGAAGGAAAAAAAAAAAGGTGAAGAAGGGGAAAAAAAAAAAGGTGAAGAAGGGAAAAAAAGGTGAAGAAGGAAAAAAAAGGTGAAGAAGGGGAAAAAAAAGGTGAAGAAGGGAAAAAAAAGGTGAAGAAGGGAAAAAAGGTGAAGAAGGGAAAAAAAAGGTGAAGAAGGGAAAAAAAAGGTGAAGAAGGGAAAAAAAAAAAAAAGGTGAAGAAGGGAAAAAAAGGTGAAGAAGGGAAAAAAAGGTGAAGAAGGAAAAAAGAAGTGAAAGAAGGAAAAAAAAAGGTGAAGAAGGGAAAAAAGGTGAAGAAGGGAAAAAAGAGAAGAAGGGAAAAAAAGGTGAAGAAGGGAAAAAAGGTGAAGAAGGGGAAAAAAAGGTGAAGAGAAGAAGGAAAAAAAAAGGTGAAGAAGGGAAAAAAGGTGAAGAAGAAGAACAAGGGAAAAAAGGTGAAGAAGAAGAACAAGGAAAAAAGGTGAAGAAGAACAAGGAAAAAAAAAGGTGAAGAAGAAGAAGAAGGAAAAAAAGGTGAAGAAGAAGAAGAAGGAAAAAAAGGTGAAGAAGAAGAAGGAAAAAAAAAGGAGAAGAAGAAGGGGAAAAAAGGTGAAGAAGAAGAAGAAGAAGGAAAAAAGGTGAAAAAGGACAAAATCTCCACCCTAAAACCTCCACCTTGCTTTATATTTATTGCTCACAAGGATCAAAAATTCTGGGAAAAAACCACAAGGATTAACAAATTAAGGAAAAAATCCAAAATTATCAACAAATTCTGGGAAAACCCATGAGGATCCACAAATTCTGGAAAAAACACACAAGGGTCAAAAAATTCTGGGAAAACCCACAAGGATCAACACATTCCAGGAAAAACAAAAATCCACAAGGGTCAACAAATTCCAGGAAAAAACCCCAAAATTATCAACAACTTCTGGAATAAACCCACAAGGGATCAAGAGATCCTGGGGAAAATCCACAAGGATCCACAAATTATCAACAAATTAAGGAAAAAACCCACAAGGGTCAAAAAATTCTGGGAAAAAAGTCACAAGGATCCACAAATTAAGGAAAAAAAAGAGAAATTATCAAGAAATTAAGGAAAAAATCCACAAGGGTCAAAGAAATCTGGGAAAACTCACAAGGATCAACACATTCCAGGGAAAAAAAAATCCACAAGGGTCAACAAATTCCAGGAAAAACCCCAAAATTATTAACAAATTCTGGAATAAACTCACAAGGGATCAAGAGATCCTGGGGAAAACCCACAAGGATCGACAAATTCTGGGAAAAATCCACAAGGATCCACAAATTAAGGAAAAAAAATCCAAAATTATCAACAAATTGTGGAAAAATCCACAAGGATGAGCAAATTCAACTCCTGACCCTGCCCAGGACGAGTCCAACAATCCCACCCTGTCCCTGAGAGTTTTGTCCAAATAAATCTTCCCACAATGACCTAAAGCTGCACCTGGAGATTTATTTCAAATTATAAATAAATAAATAAATAAATAAATAAATAAATAAATAAATAAATAAATAAATAAATGCATGCATGCATGCATGCACAGCCACAGGAAATCCTGCCCAGCCTGGATCCCAATTTTTCCAGGAATTCTGGCCCTGGGGGTGATGGGACAGCTCTGAGACCACACAGAGAGCAGGAAATTTGGGAATTCTGGAAGCACAGAATCCTTAAGGCTGGAAAGGATTTTTAGGATCATCCAGTGAAACCCTAAATGAATCCCCAGCCCTTTGTCCCCAAGTGCCACAGCCACAGGGAGTTGAAATTTCAGGGATGGGGATTCCACTCCTGCCTTTGCCATGGAGAAATTCCCAAATTTCCATCCTCATTCCCTCTCCTCCTGTTCCCAGATCCCAAATCCCCCCAGTGTCCCCTCCTGGCAGGGAGTTGTGCAGAGCCACAAGGTCCCTGAGCCTCCTTTTCTCCAGCTGAGCCCCTTCCCAGCTCCTCAGGAATTCTCCAGCCCCTTCCCATTTCCCTCAGGAATTCTCCAGCCCCTTCCCATTTCCCTCAGGAATTCTCCATTCCTTCCCATTTCCCTCAGGAATTCTCCAGCCCCTTCCCATTTCCCTCAGGAATTCTCCAGCCCCTTCCCATTTCCCTCAGGAATTCTCCAGCCCCTGCCCATTTCCCTCAGGAATTCTCCATTCCCTTTCCCATTTCCCTCAGGAATTCTCCATTCCCGTTCCCATTTCCCTCAGGAATTCTCCATTCCCTTTCCCATTTCCTCAGGAATTCCTCCATTCCTGCTTCCCATTTCCCTCAGGAATTCTCCATTCCCGTTCCCATTTCCCTCAGGAATTCTCCATTCCCGTTCCCATTTCCCTCAGGAATTCTCCATTCCCGTTCCCATTTCCCTCAGGAATTCTCCATTCCCGTTCCCATTTCCCTCAGGAATTCTCCATTCCCTTCCCAGCTCCATTCCGTTGCACCCCCAATCCCATTGCTCGTGTCATTTCCAGGCAATTTGGGCCATTTTAAGTCGCATTTTCTCTGGATATTTTGTCCACTCACTTCACCAGTTTTTTCCTCAGAAATCTCACTGGATTTTGGGGCCATGTTTGGTTTTTTAGTGCAGATGTTAGGAGTTTTTCTGGCCATTCTTTGTACAATTTCTGGGGGATTTCTGTGTTTCTTAGTGGGTATTTTTAGGCATTTTCCTGGGTTGCTGAGGTTCACTTTTCCTGGATTTTTTCCTGATGTTTTCCCCAATAATGCTTGGAATTTTGACCGGTTTGGGCTGTTTCAGTGTCGATTTTAGGACTATTTCTGGCCATTTTCATATGGATTTTGAGGGGATTTTTTGTTTCTTAGTGCCAATTTGTTAGGCTCAATTTTCCCTGGATTTTTCCTGATGCTTTTCCCAGCAGTCCTTGGAATTTTGGCCGAGTTTAGGTGTTTTAGGATGGATTTCAGGAAGTGCTGCTCCTGCATCCTCTGAGGTGTTAACGATGGGATAAAACCCCAAACCTGGCACCACCCCAGGGAGCTTCAGCAGAATCCAATCCCTCCCTTCCCAAAAAAGGGAATTCCAAAGGGGCAGCTCAAAGCATTAAATGCTAAAAAGCTGCTCCAAAAGCATTTCTGTGCTCTGTGAAAAAGAGAAATTCAAACTCACCCCCCTCACCAGCAGCAAAGGAGATTTCAAGGAATAAAAAGCCAAAAAAATAAAAATTCCTACCCTGGAAAACTCAGCTAAGCACACGTGCAAAATTAAAATCTCCAGAATCAGAGCTGTGTGAAGAGCTAATTAGTTAATATTTGAATAATGAGCTTTTCAAGCACAGGAGGGCTGCCAGAACGGGGGAGTGGGAGTTTTCCTGAAACTCCTCTACATGACTGGGCAAAGCAGCAACAGGAATTTTAATTTTTTTTTAATGGAATAGTTAATAAATATATAAAAAGCACAACAGAGCAAAGGAGACAAGAGATCCTCTGGGTGGCATTGCCACATTTCCTCCAGCAGGACTCTTGGGATGAGGGGGATGTGGACACCCAAACCCACTTGAAATGTTGAAAGCACTGTGGGAAAAACCACCAAAATCGAAAGCACTAATAAATCTGAGCTCCTGGAATTCAGAATTTGGAGCTGGCACTGTGCAGAGGACACAGAGCTCCAAACTAAAAACTGCAGAGATGAGGCAGCACCAGGAGCAGGTGACAAAGGGACCAGGAAGGTGGCAGGGGGACACTCAGGGGAAAAATCCTTTTTTAAATCATTTAAATCTCCCAGAACTGAGGGGCTCCAGGGGAAGAAATTCACCTTGGGGTGAATTTTGGGGGTCACAGGTGAATTTTGAGGTGAATTTTGGGGGTCCTAGGTGAATTTTGAGGTAAATTTTGGGGGTCCCAGGTGAATTTTGAGGTGAATTTTGGGGGGTCCCTGAGGGGTTTTGTTGAGGATTCGGGTTTTGGGGGATCCCAGGTGGGATTTGAGGAGGAATTTGAGGAATTTTGGGGGTCCCTGAGGGGTTTTGTTGAGGATTCGGGTTTTAGGGGATCCCAGGTGGGATTTGAGGAGGAATTTGAGGAATTTTTTGGGGGTCCCTGAGGGGTTTTGTTGAGGATTTGGGTTTGGGGGGATCCCAGATGGGATTTGAGGATGAATTTGAGGAATTTTGGGGGTCCCTGAGGGGTTTTGTTGAGGATTTGGGTTTGGGGGATCCCAGGTGGGATTTGAGGAGGAATTTGAGGAATTTTGGGGGGTCCCAGGTGGGTTTTTGAGGGAAGGGGCACAGCAGAGCCAAAGGGAAAAGGGAAATAAAGCAGGAAATTTGTGTCCTTGGTCACAAATCCAGAGGAGAAATCTGCATAAAAGGGAAATAAAGCAGGAAATGCCCTGAGCCCTTGGCCACAAATCCAGAGAAATCTGCATCCAGAGAAAAATTGCATCCCAGAGAAAAATTGCATCCCACAAAAACAAACCCGCATCCGATAGGGAAAAACAAAC
>JAKWBO010001296.1:0-15963 GCA_034336685.1 Luscinia luscinia
ACTGAGGAGGAGGCTGGCAGGCACAGAGCTGAGCACCAGAGCTGAGCACAGAGCTGAGCTAGGAGCTGAGCACAGAGCTCTGGACCTGCAAGCCACAGGAGACACTAGCGGAGGAGGCTGAGCACAGAGCTCTGGAACTGCAACCACAGGAGACACAGAGCTGAGCACCAGAGCTCTGGGAGCTGCAAGCAACAGGAGACACAGAGCTGAGCACAGAGCTGAGCACAGAGCTCTGGGAGCTGCAGCAACAGGAGACAGAGCTGAGCACAGAGCTGAGCACAGAGCTGAGCACACAGCTGAGCCAGAGCTCTGGACTGCAGCCACAGGAGACATGAGACTGAGCACAGAGCTGAGCACAGAGCTGAGCACAGAGCTCTGGACCTGCAACCACAGGAGACACAGGAGCACAGAGCTGGGCACAGAGCTGAGTACAGAGCTGAGCACAGAGCTCTGGAGCTGCAGCAACAGGAGACACAGAGGCTGAGCACAGAGCTGAGCACAGAGCTCTGGAACTGCAACCACAGGAGACACTGAGAGGAGGCTGAGCACAGAGCTGAGCACAGAGCTGAGCACAGAGCTCTGGGAGCTGCAGCAACAGGAGACACAGAGCTGAGCACAGAGCTGAGCACACAGCTGAGCACAGAGCTCTGGAACTGCAGCAACAGGAGACACAGAGACTGAGCACAGAGCTGAGCACAGAGCTGAGCACAGAGCTCTGGAACTGCAGCAACAGGAGACACAGAGCTGAGCACAGAGCTGAGCACAGAGCTCTGGAACTGCAGCCACAGGAGACACAGAGCTGAGCACAGAGCTGAGTACAGGGCTGAGCACAGAGCTCTGGGAGCTGCAGCAACAGGAGACAGAGCTGAGCACAGAGGCTGAGGCACAGAGCTCTGGAACTGCAACCACAGGAGACACTGGAGGAGAGCTGAGCACAGAGCTGAGCACAGAGCTGAGCACAGAGCTCTGGAACTGCAGCAACAGGAGACACTGAGGAGGAGAAGCTGAGCACAGAGCTCTGGAACTGCAACAACAGGAGACACAGAGGCTGAGCACAGAGCTGGGCACAGAGCTGAGCACAGAGCTCTGGAACTGCAGCCACAGGAGACACTGGGCAGGAGGCTGGGCACAGGGCTGAGCACAGGAGCTCTGGGAGCTGCAGCAACAGGAGACACAGGGCTGGGCCTGGAGGCTGAGGCACAGAGCTGAGCACAGGCTCTGGAACTGCAGCAACAGGAGACACAGAGGCTGAGCACAGAGCTGAGCACAGAGCTGAGCACAGAGCTCTGGAACTGCAACCATAGGAGACACTGAGAGGAGGCTGAGCACAGAGCTGAGCATGGAGCTGAGCACAGAGCTCTGGGAGCTGCAGCAACAGGAGACACAGGAGGCTGAGCACAGAGCTGAGCACAGAGCTGAGCACAGGCTCTGGAGCTGCAGCAACAGGAGACAGGGCTGAGCACTGAGGCTGGGCTCAGAGCTGAGCACAGGAGGCTCTGGAACTGCAGCAACAGGAGACACTGAGCAGGAGGCTGAGCACAGAGCTCTGGAACTGCAACAACAGGAGACACAGAGCTGAGCTGCAGGCTGAGCACAGAACTGAGCACAGAGCTGAGCACAGAGGCTGAGCACAGAGCTCTGGAACTGCAACCACAGGAGACACTGAGGAGGAGAGCTGAGCACAGAGCTCTGGAACTGCAACAACAGGAGACACAGAGCTGAGCACAGAGCTGAGCACAGAGCTGAGCACAGAGCTCTGGAACTGCAACCACAGGAGACACTGAGAGGAGAGCTGAGCACAGAGCTGAGCACAGAGCTCTGGGAGCTGCAGCAACAGGAGACACAGAGCTGAGCACAGAGCTGAGCACAGAGCTGAGCACAGAGCTCTGGAACTGCAGACCATAGGAGACACTGAGAGGAGGCTGAGCACAGAGCTGAGCACAGAGCTGAGCACAGAGCTCTGGGAGCTGCAGCAACAGGAGACACTGAGGCTGAGCACAGAGCTGAGCACAGAGCTGAGCACAGAGCTCTGGGAGCTGCAGCAACAGGAGAGACAGAGCTGAGCACAGAGCTGAGCACAGAGCTGAGCACAGAGCTCTGGAACTGCAGCAATAGGAGACACTGAGAGGAGAGCTGAGCACAGAGCTGAGCACAGAGCTGAGCACAGAGCTCTGGGAACTGCAGCAACAGGAGACACAGAGCTGAGCACAGAGCTGAGCACAGAGCTGAGCACAGAGCTCTGGAACTGCAGACCACAGGAGACACTGAGAGGAGAGCTGAGCACAGAGCTCTGGAACTGCAACCACAGGAGACACTGAGAGGAGAGCTGAGCACAGAGCTCTGGAACTGCAACCACAGGAGACACAGAGCTGAGCACAGAGCTCTGGGAGCTGCAGCAACAGGAGACACAGAGCTGAGCACAGAGCTGAGCACAGAGCTCTGGGAGCTGCAGCAACAGGAGACAGAGCTGAGCACAGAGCTGAGCACAGAGCTGAGCACACAGCTGAGCACAGAGCTCTGGACCTGCAGCCACAGGAGACACAGAGACTGAGCACAGAGCTGAGCACAGAGGCTGAGCACAGAGCTCTGGGAGCTGCAGCAACAGGAGACAGAGCTGAGCACAGAGCTGAGCACAGAGCTGAGCACAGAGCTCTGGAACTGCAACCACAGGAGACACTGAGAGGAGGCTGAGCTGAGCTGAGAGGCTGAGCACAGAGCTGAGCACAGAGCTCTGGGAGCTGCAGCAACAGGAGACACGGAGCTGAGCACAGAGCTGAGCACAGAGGCTCTAGGGCTGCAGCAACAGGAGACAGAGCTGAGCACGGGCTGAGCACAGAGCTGAGCACAGAGCTGAGCACAGAGCTCTGGACCTGCAACCACAGGAGACATGGGACTGAGCACAGAGCTGAGCACACAGCTGAGCACAGAGCTCTGGAACTGCAGCAACAGGAGACACAGAGCTGAGCACAGAGCTGAGCACAGAGCTCTGGAGCTGCAGCAACAGGAGACAGAGCTGAGCACAGAGCTGAGCACAGAGCTGAGCACAGAGCTCTGGGAGCTGCAGCAACAGGAGACACAGAGCTGAGCACAGAGCTGAGCACACAGCTGAGCACAGAGCTCTGGAACTGCAGCAACAGGAGACACAGAACTGAGCACAGAGCTGAGCACAGAGCTGAGCACAGAGCTCTGGAACTGCAGCAACAGGAGACACAGAGCTGAGCACAGAGGCTGAGCACAGAGCTCTGGAACTGCAACCACAGGAGACACAGAGACTGAGCACAGAGCTGAGTACAGAGCTGAGCACAGAGCTCTGGGAGCTGCAGCAACAGGAGACAGAGCTGAGCACAGAGCTGAGCACAGAGCTGAGCACAGAGCTGAGCACAGAGCTCTGGGAGCTGCAGCAACAGGAGACACAGAGCTGAGCACAGAGCTGAGCACACAGCTGAGCACAGAGCTCTGGAACTGCAGCAACAGGAGACACAGAGAGGAGAGCTGAGCACAGAGCTGAGCACAGAGCTCTGGAACTGCAGCAACAGGAGACACTGAGAGGAGGCTGAGCACAGAGCTGAGCACAGAGCTGAGCACAGAGCTCTGGAACTGCAGCAACAGGAGACACAGAGCTGAGCACAGAGCTGAGCACAGAGCTCTGGAACTGCAGCAACAGGAGACACAGAGCTGAGCACAGAGCTGAGCACAGAGCTCTGGAACTGCAAACTACAGGAGACACAGAACTGAGCACAGAGCTGAGTACAGAGCTGAGCACAGAGCTCTGGAACTGCAGCAACAGGAGACACAGAGCTGAGCACAGAGCTGAGCACAGAGCTCTGGAACTGCAACCACAGGAGACACAGAACTGAGCACAGAGCTGAGTACAGAGCTGAGCACAGAGCTCTGGGAGCTGCAGCAACAGGAGACACAGAGCTGAGCACAGAGCTGAGCACAGAGATCTGGAACTGCAACCACAGGAGACACAGAACTGAGCACAGAGCTGAGTACAGAGCTGAGCACAGAGCTCTGGGAGCTGCAGCAACAGGAGACACAGAGCTGAGCACAGAGCTGAGCACAGAGCTCTGGAACTGCAACCACAGGAGACACAGAACTGAGCACAGAGCTGAGTACAGAGCTGAGCACAGAGCTCTGGAACTGCAAACCACAGGAGACACTGAGAGGAGAGCTGAGCACAGAGCTCTGGAACTGCAACAACAGGAGACACAGAGCTGAGCACAGAGCTGAGCACAGAGCTGAGCACAGAGCTCTGGAACTGCAACCACAGGAGACACTGAGAGGAGAGCTGAGCACAGAGCTGAGCACAGAGCTCTGGGAGCTGCAGCAACAGGAGACACAGAGCTGAGCACAGAGCTGAGCACAGAGCTGAGCACAGAGCTCTGGAACTGCAGCAACAGGAGACACAGAGCTGAGCACAGAGCTGAGCACAGAGCTCTGGAACTGCAACCACAGGAGACACAGAGACTGAGCACAGAGCTGAGTACAGAGCTGAGCACAGAGCTCTGGGAGCTGCAGCAACAGGAGACACTGAGAGGAGAGCTGAGCACAGAGGCTGAGCACAGAGCTGAGCACAGAGCTCTGGGAGCTGCAGCAACAGGAGACACAGAGCTGAGCACAGAGCTGAGCACACAGCTGAGCACAGAGCTCTGGAACTGCAGCAACAGGAGACACAGAACTGAGCACAGAGCTGAGCACAGAGCTGAGCACAGAGCTCTGGAACTGCAGCAACAGGAGACACAGAGCTGAGCACAGAGCTGAGCACAGAGCTCTGGAACTGCAACCACAGGAGACACAGAACTGAGCACAGAGCTGAGTACAGAGCTGAGCACAGAGCTCTGGGAGCTGCAGCAACAGGAGACACAGAGCTGAGCACAGAGCTGAGCACAGAGCTCTGGGAGCTGCAGCAACAGGAGACACTGAGAGGAGAGCTGAGCACAGAGCTGAGCACAGAGCTGAGCACAGAGCTCTGGAACTGCAGCAACAGGAGACACTGAGAGGAGAGCTGAGCACAGAGCTCTGGAACTGCAACAACAGGAGACACAGAGCTGAGCACAGAGCTGAGCACAGAGCTCTGGGAGCTGCAGCAACAGGAGACACAGAGCTGAGCACAGAGCTGAGCACAGAGCTGAGCACAGAGCTCTGGAACTGCAACCACAGGAGACACTGAGAGGAGAGCTGAGCACAGAGCTCTGGAACTGCAACAACAGGAGACACAGAGCTGAGCACAGAGCTGAGCACAGAGCTGAGCACAGAGCTCTGGGAGCTGCAGCAACAGGAGACACAGAGCTGAGCACAGAGCTGAGCACAGAGCTCTGGAACTGCAACCACAGGAGACACTGAGCTGAGCACAGAGCTGAGCACAGAGCTGAGCACAGAGCTCTGGAACTGCAGCAACAGGAGACACTGAGCTGAGCACAGAGCTGAGTGCAGAGCTGAGCACAGAGCTCTGGAACTGCAACCACAGGAGACACTGAGAGGAGAGCTGAGCACAGAGCTGAGCACAGAGCTGAGCACAGAGCTGAGCACAGGAGCTGAGCACAGAGCTCTGGGAGCTGCAGCAACAGGAGACACAGAGGCTGAGCACAGAGCTGAGCACAGAGCTGAGCACAGAGCTGAGCACAGAGCTGAGTACACATCTGAGCACAGAGCTCTGGAACTGCAGCAACCGGAGACACAGAGCTGAGCACAGAGCTGAGTACACATCTGAGCACAGAGCTCTGGAACTGCAACCACAGGAGACACTGAGAGGAGAGCTGAGCACAGAGCTGAGCACAGAGCTGAGCACAGAGCTCTGGAACTGCAGCAACAGGAGACACAGAGCTGAGCACAGAGCTGAGCACAGAGCTCTGGGAGCTGCAGCAACAGGAGACACAGAGCTGAGCACAGAGCTGAGCACAGAGCTCTGGAACTGCAGCAACAGGAGACACAGAGCTGAGCACAGAGCTGAG
Organism: Luscinia luscinia; assembly: GCA_034336685.1. NCBI lineage: Eukaryota > Metazoa > Chordata > Aves > Passeriformes > Muscicapidae > Luscinia > Luscinia luscinia. Next base: position 5,955 of record JAKWBO010001296.1, read on the forward strand.
TGCAGAGCTGAGTGCAGAGCTGAGCACAGAGCTCTGGACCTGCAACCACAGGAGACACTGAGAGGAGAGCTGAGCACAGAGCTGAGCACAGAGCTCTGGAACTGCAACCACAGGAGACACTGAGTGCAGAGCTGAGCACAGAGCTGAGCACAGAGCTCTGGAACTGCAACCACAGGAGACAGAGCTGAGCACAGAGCTCTGGAACTGCAGCAACAGGAGACACAGAGCTGAGCACAGAGCTGAGCACAGAGCTCTGGAACTGCAACCCCAGGAGACAGAGCTGAGCACAGAGCTGAGTGCAGAGCTCTGGGAACTGCAACCACAGGAGATGTGAGAGCTGAGCACAGCTCTGGGGTAAGCTGGGCAGGAGCTGGGCTGAAATCCTGCCCTGGGAGCCAGGGCTGCCCAGAGCTGTGGTTGCAGCAGCCTGGGCTCATGGAAGGTGTCCTTGGGTGATCTCACAAGTCCCTTCCCAGCCAAACCCTTCTGTGGTTCTGGCAGCACACAGCTGGCACAGCTCATGCAGATGTTGAGGCTCTCTCTGGTTTGTGTAGCAAAGACCCTCAAAGCTCATGTCATCCCACGTGCCCCAGGCAGGGACACTTTCCACCAGCTCAGGCTGCTCCAAGCCTGCCCAGCCCGGCCTTGAACCCTTCCAGGGGGTGTCCAGGGCATGGCCAGGTGCCAGGCTGGGACAGCACCGGGCTCAGTCACTCACAGCAGCCCCATGCCCAGAATTGCTGTGACCTGTAGCTCAAGGTGGCCACTGTGGGTCCTGGGAAGGGAGTGCCACGTGTGAGGACACCTGCCTGTGGCACCCATCAGTCACTGAGCATGACTGCAAGTGCCAGGCTGAATGGAAAACCAAGTGTCCTGCAGTGCTGCAGCTCTCCAGGCCTTGCACCCCCTGACTCGGGTCTGGGGGGCTGAGGGGTCCCTCTGCCAGGGAGGGGGAGCAGCTGTGGCCACAGACTGGCCCAGCTGGGCAGGAGGGCTTTAAACTGCCCCAGAGACAGGCTGGGACAGTGTGTGCCTGCAGAGTGGAGGGCAGCACCCAGAGCTGAGGGGGACAGGCAGGGAGCTGAGGGGCAGGAGCTGAGCAGGGCCCACAGGAGCACTGCAGGGACAGGTGACACCCTGAGCAGCACTGCAGGGACAGGTGACACTCCTGACCTGACTGCAGGGACAGGTGACACCCTGAGCAGCACTGCAGGGACAGGTGGCACTCCTGACCTGACTGCAGGGACAGGTGGCACCCTGAGCAGCACTGCAGGGACAGGTGACACTCCTGACCTGACTGCAGGGACAGGTGGCACCCTGAGCAGCACTGCAGGGACAGGTGGCACTCCTGACCTGACTGCAGGGACAGGTGACACCCTGAGCAGCACTGCAGGGACAGGTGGCACCCTGAGCAGCACTGCAGGGACAGGTGACACTCCTGACATCTCAGCTGTCCCAGCTGGGACAGACAGACACTGTCACAGCTGGGGACAGACAGACACTGTCACAGCTCATCTGTCACAGCTGGGACAGACAGACACTGTCACAGCTGGGACAGACAGACACTGTCACATCTCAGCTGTGTCACAGCTGGGACAGACAGACACTGTCACAGCTCAGCTGTCCCAGCTGGGACAGACAGACACTGTCACAGCTGGGACAGACAGACACTGCCACAGCTCAGCTGTCCCAGCTGGGACAGACAGACACTGTCACAGCTGGGACAGACAGACACTGTCACATCTCAGCTGTGTCACAGCTGGGGACAGACAGACACTGTCACAGCTGGGACAGACAGACACTGCCACAGCTCAGCTGTCCCAGCTGGAACAGACAGACACTGTCACATCTCAGCTGTGTCACAGCTGGGGACAGACAGACAGACAGACAGACAGACACTGTCCCAGCTGGGGACTGTGTGTCACCTGCAGCAGGTGACACAGGCCAACCCTCCCCTGCCAGCTCCTCCTGCCCCTGCCCCAGGACACACAGCTGGAGGAAACCAGGCTTGCTTTAACACAGCACATGGAAAATGAGCTCTCAGTCAGTCACAGTGCCAGTGTCCCACCCAAACTGAGCTGGGGAGCACGGGGCTTTCACTCCAGAACAGACACAGCACCACACTGCCTCTGGGTGGGTGGCCAGGGGGTGCCACCAGCCAGGGGACCCTCCAGAGCCACACAGGTGTGGCACAGCCAGCACTGCCTGGCTTACCTGAGCTGCTCCTGTCAGCCACCAGTCTGAGGTCATCAGCTGCATCAGGGGACTGGAAGAGAAGAGCAGGTGTGATCACTGAGCCCTGTGACGTGTGTGCCCAGCAATCCCCCACCTCCCCCTGCCCACAGCCTGCACAGAGCCTGTGCCCTCACAGGGTGCACAGAGTGCACAGAATTCAGAGAATGCACAGAATTCAGATAATTTACAGAATGCACAGAACTGACAGAATGCACAGAATTCAGAGAATGCACCAAATGCACAGAATTGACAGAATGCACAGAATTCACCAAATGCACAGAATTCACTGAATACACAGAATTCACCAAATGCACAGAATTGACAGAATGTACAGAATTGACAGAATTGACAGAATTCACTGAATTCACCAAATGCACAGAATTGACAGAATGCACAAAATTCACTGAATTCACCAAATGCACAGAATGCACAGAAGTGCACAGAATTGACAGAATGCACAAAATTCACTGAATTCACCAAATGCACAGAATGCACAGAATTGACAGAATTGACAGAATGCACAGAAGTACACAGAATTGACAGAATGCACAGAATGCACAAAGTGCACAGAGTACACAGAGTGCACAGAATTGACTGGCACTGCCACAGTGGGGCCATGGCCAGAGGCTCCAGCTCAAATCCCTCGTGCCTGAGCCAAACCCTGCCTGGCCTGTGTGCAGGAGGAGAGGCAGGAACACAAGGGTGAAGAGTGGAGAAAAAGGCTTCAGGCTGAAAGAGGGGAGATTTATGGTGGATTTGAGAGAGAATCTTTCCCCATGAGTGGTGAGGCCCTGGCAGAGGAGCCCAGAGCAGCTGTGGCTGCCCCTGGACCCCTGGCAGGGCCCAGGCCAGGCTGGACAGGGTTTGGACCAAACTGGGACAATGGGACCTGTCCCTGCCCTGGCAGGGATGAGCTTTAAGGTCCCTCCAAACCCAAACCATCCCAGGATTCTGTGAGCTACTGCACTGCTGAGAGAGGCCCACAGTCACTGCCTGAGGATCTGGAGGTGCAGCTCCTCTGCAGGCACCTTCTCAGCCCCATGAAGAGCCAGGGCTGCACCTGGGGAATTTTGGGTGGTCTGGAGCTGCCACAGGGGACAGGTGTTGGTGGAGAACAGACACCAAATAAAGAAAAACTGCCTGAGAATGCCCAAACTGCAGCTCTGCCACAGCCAGAGTCTTTGCCGTGACACACCCTGGGCTGGGATGTGAGCTGAGGTGAGCCCAGCGTGGCACTGCTTGCTGGGGTAACTGCTCCATGGTCTGTACATAAAGCTAATAAACCTACCTAAAGCCATTCAGACACAGACTATGTGCTCCATGGTCTGTATATAAAACTAATAAACCCACCTGAAACCATTCAGACACAGGGTAACTGCTCCATGGTCTGTACATAAAGCTAATAAACCCACCTAAAGCCATTCAGACACAGGGTAACTGCTCCATGGTCTGTATATAAAACTAATAAACCCACCTGAAATCATTCAGACACAGGGTATGTGCTCCATGGTCTGTATATAAAACTAATAAACCCACCTGAAATCATTCAGACACAGGGTATGTGCTCCATGGTCTGTACATAAAGCTAATAAACCTACCTAAAGCCATTCAGACACAGGGTATCTGCTCCATGGTCTGTACATAAACCTAATAAACACACCTGAAAACATTCAGACACAGGGTATGTGCTCCATGGTCTGTACATAGAGCTAATAAACCCACCTGAAATCATTCAGACACAGGGTATGTGCTCCATGGTCTGTGTATAAAACTAATAAACCCACCTGAAAACATTCAGACACAGGGTATGTGCTCCATGGTCTGTACATAAACCTAATAAACCCACCTAAAGCCATTCAGACACAGGGTAACTGCTCCATGGTCTGTACATAGAGCTAATAAACCCACCTGAAATCATTCAGACACAGGGTAACTGCTCCATGGTCTGTGTATAAAACTAATAAACCTACCTAAAGCCATTCAGACACAGGGTATCTGCTCTGATCACCTCCAGAGCATTCCATGACAAAGCAGGTTAAGCCAGGCCCTTTTAGGGAGGAGAGGCACCTCACCATGGCATCCACTCTCAGAACCAGGTGCTCACTGGCAGCAGAACCACCCTGAGAACAGCACCCAGCTGCTCCTGGGCAGGACACCAGGCACAGATGTGAAAATCCACATCTGGACATTCACATCAGCTCCATGCTGGCAGCTCTGCCCATCATTTCTCTAACTCCTTTCTCCCTTTTAGTTCTCATCTTGCACTTAAAAGTATTTCAGGAGCCATTCTGGTGAAGATGCATGTGTTTTATATCTGCAAAGCTTTTGTCATTCATTTCAAAACCATCTGGAGCAGCTTTTTCCTAATTCCATTGGCTGAAGCCTCCAGTCAGCCCCTCAGTGTTCAGCAAGGGCTCTGCAGAGGGCTCCCAAACCCCTCAGCTCTTCCAGCAAACCAAGCCCTGGCCTCTGCAGAGCAGGCTCACATGCAGTTTGTACCTGGATTTCGTAAACAGGTTTGGAGGAAGGAATAGCAGCAAATTCCCGGTAGTCAAACTTCTTTTCAGACAGTGACTAGAAGGGACAGCAAAGGGAGGAAACAGAAAGAGAGAGTGAGGGGAGAGGAACAGGGGAGAGGCAGCAGGCAGCTGAGCAGAGATCACAGCAGCAGCAGAGGGACGTGGCCAGGGGAGGCAGGAGAGGCTGGGCAGAGGCTGGACAGAGGCTGGAACAGGGGACATGCCTGGGCCACCCCTGGGGAATCCCTGGGACACACTGGGACATCCCTGGGACACCCTGGGACATCCTGAGACATCCCTGGGACACCCTGGGACACTCTGGGACACTCCTGGGACAGGGACATCCCTGGGACACCCCTGGGACAGGGACACCCCTGGGACACCCTGGGACACCCCTGGGACACCCCTGGGACATCATGAGACATCCCTGGGACACCCTGGGACACCCTGGGACACCCTGGGACACTCCTGGGACACCCCTGGGACAGAGACATCCCTGGGACACCCTGGGACACCCTGGGACACCCTGGGACACACTGGGACATCCCTGGGACAACGCTGGGACAACCCTGGGACATCCTGAGACATCCCTGGGACACCCCTGGGACACCCCTGGGACACCCCTGGGACACTCCTGGGACACCCCTGGGACAGGGACATCCCTGGGACACCCCTGGGACAGGGACATCCCTGGGACACACTGGGACACACTGGGACACACTGGGACATCCCTGGGACAGGGACACCCTGGGACACCCCTGGGACACCCTGGGACACTCCTGGGCCACCCCTGGGACAGGGACACCCTGGGACATCCCTGGGACACCCTGGGACACTCCTGGGACACCCCTGGGACATCCTGAGACATCCCTGGGACACCCTGGGACACTCCTGGGACAGGGACACCCCTGGGACACGCCTGGGACAGTGCCTCTGCTCCAGCTGCCTCTGGAGCCAGGACAGGGGTTTGGAGTCAAGAGGAAACTCCATGTGCTCCAGGGAAATGCTAATGCACACTCAGTCAGGTAGGAAACCTGGTTTTGGGGGAAATTCGTGGCAAGGGTTCTGATAGCTGGAGCAGAGTCAGAATTTCAGTGCAGAGCTGCATTAGGGTGTGACCTGGCAGGACAAGGTTCCCTTTACAAGGCTGAGACCTGGTCTGTCTCACCAGTTCTTACAGCTCTGTGCAGCAATATGTCCCGTGGCTTGCTCAGGCTTAGGAAAGGAAAATGCTGATTGCAGCTGAAGGTTTTGTGCTGTTGAGGAAATGCCGGGCCAAGAAGTGGAGTAAAAGGCTTTCAGAACCCAGGCAAAGACTTTCAGAACTCAGGCAAAGGATTTCTGAGCATGGGGAAAGGATTTCTGAGTGTGGGGAAAGGATTTCTGAGCGTGGGGAAAGGATTTCTGAGCGTGGGGAAAGGATTTCTGAGTGTGGGGAAGGCCCTCTGACCATGGTGGAAACGTTTCTGAACCTGGGAGAGGCTTTCTGACCACGTGGAAAGCCTTCTGGACAAGGAGGTGAAGCACAGCAAGGATGACAAAGCAGGTGCCACATGGGAGCTGCAGCCAAGGAGGTGCCTCTGGCAGGAATGTGGCCAAGCTCCCTGCACCCTGCAGCCAGGCCAGGCCCAAGGAGCAAGTGGGGACCCACAGGAGGAGGACCCAGGAACCCCAGGATTGAGGAAGGTGAGGAAAGCAAGCAGGAGAGCATCATACCAGCCTTCCTGGGGAAGTGACGTTCCTGGGGCTGCAGTCTGCACGAGGGACAGAAGAGCACAGTCAGTGACAGCTGTGTGACACAGCCCCAGAGCTCCTCCCTCAGCAGCATTTCAGCGTGGAGACACCACTCTGGGGGCAGAGCCTGCCTCCTGCCCTCCCAACAAACCCTCTACTGCTTTCCCACACAATCAGGGTGCTGTGTCCCCACCCTGGCTCCTGCAGCCTCACCTCCACCTCAGGTGCTGCCACAGGTGAGGCTGCAGCAGCTCTCCTGGCTGTTCTGAGCAGGAGAGAATGTTCTGCAGGGCCCTGCCTGGCTCTGTTCTCACCAGGTGGAGACCCTGCCTGGCTCTGCTCTCACCAGGTGAGGCTGCAGGACCCTGCCTGGCTCTGTTCTCACCAGGTGAGGCTGTAGGAACCCTGCCTGGCTCTGCTCTCACCAGGTGAGGCTGCAGGACCCTGCCTGGCTCTGTTCTCACCAGGTGAGGCTGTAGGAACCCTGCCTGGCTCTGCTCTCACCAGGTGAGGCTGCAGGACCCTGCCTGGCTCTGTTCTCACCAGGTGAGGCTGTAGGAACCCTGCCTGGCTCTGCTCTCACCAGGACCCTGCCTGGCTCTGCTCTCACCAGGTGAGGCTGCAGGGCCCTGCCTGGCTCTGCTCTCACCAGGTGAGGCTGCAGGACCCTGCCTGGCTCTGTTCTCACCAGGTGAGGCTGCAGGGCCCTGCCTGGCTCTGCTCTCACCAGGTGAGGCTGCAGGGCCCTGCCTGGCTCTGCTCTCACCAGGTGAGGCTGCAGGACCCTGCCTGGCTCTGTTCTCACCAGGTGAGGCTGCAGGGCCCTGCCTGGCTCTGCTCTCACCAGGTGAGGCTGCAGGGCCCTGCCTGGCTCTGCTCTCACCAGGTGAGGCTGTAGGAACCCTGCCTGGCTCTGCTCTCAGCAGGACCCTGCCTTCCCCAGCAGCAGCAGTGCCCCTCACCTTCCAGCTGCGTTGGGGAGGCGTGGGCGCCGGGAGGGTGACTCTGCCAGCTGCTCCAGGGGCTGCGCTTCTTCCCTCCTTGGACTTGGCAATGACCATCTGGGCCTTGAGAGCGTCCTGCTCCAGGGACTTCATCCTGCTCGGGAACAGGCAGGGGACAGAGGCTGTCAGAGCCTGCCCGGAGGCAGTGCCACCTGTGTGTGCAGGGCAGTGCCAGTGTCACCTGTGTGTGCAGGGCAGTGCCACCTGTGTGTGCAGGGCAGCGCCAGTGCCACCTGTGTGTGCAGGGCAGTGCCACCTGTGTGAGCAGGGCAGTGCCACCTGTGTGTGCAGGGCAGTGCCAGTGTCACCTGTGTGTGCAGGGCAGTGCCAGTGCCACCTGTGTGTGCAGGGCAGTGCCACCTGTGTGAGCAGGGCAGTGTCACCTGTGTGTGCAGGGCAGTGCCACCTGTGTGTGCAGGGCAGTGCCAGTGCCACCTGTGTGTGCAGGGCAGTGCCACCATGTTGTGAGCAGGGCAGTGTCACCTGTGTGTGCAGGGCAGTGCCACCTGTGTGTGCAGGGCAGTGCCAGTGCCACCTGTGTGTGCAGGGCGAGTGCCACCTGTGTGAGCAGGGCAGTGCCAGTGTCACCTGTGTGTGCAGGGCAGTGCCAGTGCCACCTGTGTGTGCAGGGCAGTGCCACCTGTGTGTGCAGGGCAGTGCCACCTGTGTGTGCAGGGCAGCGCCACTGTCACCTGTGTGTGCAGGGCAGTGCCACCTGTGTGTGTGCAGGCAGTGCCAGTGTCACCTGTGTGTGCAGGGCAGTGCCACCTGTGGTGTGCAGGGCAGCGCCAGTGCCACTGCCAGGGCTGAGCACAGGGGCTGCACGGACCCCAGGGTCCCCGGGGCAGGCAGGGGCACAGCTGGGCTGGCTGCCCCCCAAACACACAGACACACGTGTGAGCACCTGTGTCAAACACTCAGAGCCTGGGTCACAGTCCCAGAGCCACAAACAGCACAGGGACAGTGCTGGGGACAGTCCCAGAGCCACAAACAGCACAGGGACAGGGCTGGGGACAGTCCCAGTGTCACCAAACAGCACAGGGACAGGGCTGGGGACAGTCCCAGAGCCACTAACAGCACAGGGACAGGGCTGGGGACAGTCCCAGTGTGTCACACACCAGCACAGGGACAGGGCTGGAGACAATCCCAGTGTGTCACACACCAGCACAGGGACAGGGCTGGGGACAGTCCCAGTGTCACCAAACAGCACAGGGACAGGGCTGGGGACAGTCCCAGTGTGTCACACACCAGCACAGGGACAGGGCTGGGGACAGTCCCAGTGTCACACACCAGCACAGGGACAGGGCTAGGGACAGTCCCAGAGCCACTAATAGCACAAGGACAGGGCTGGGGACAGTCCCAGTGTCACACACCAGCACAGGGACAGGGCTGGGGACAGAAGTGCAGCATCACACGGGCAGGACCAGCCCTGGGGCTTTGCCCTGCTCTGTGCTCCCTGTGCTGCACCTTGACCCTCCTCAGGCCCCAGCAGAGGCCAGGCTGGGTGGGACCTGCTGAAGGTGACCTGCCCGTGGCAGGGGGAACACGGTGATCTCCCAACCCCACCGGGGTCTGTGGCACAGCTGAGAATGGCTCCAGCCCTCAGAGCTGTCGGTTCCCTGCTCCCCATCACTCAGCCCGGCTCCCCTGCTCTCAGACCCTCCCAGCCCGGCTCCCCTGCTCTCAGACCCTCCCAGCCCTCCTGCCCTGCTCTCAGACTCCCTCCCAGCCCCGGCTCCCCCTGCTCTCAGACCCTCCCAGCCCTCCTGCCCCTGCTCTCAGACCATCCCAGCCCGGCTCCCCCTGCTCTCAGACCATCCCAGCCCTCCTGCCCCTGCTCTCAGACCCTCCCAGCCCTCCTGCCCCTGCTCTCAGACCCTCCCAGCACAGCTCCCCTGCTCTCAGACCCTCCCAGCCCTCCTGCCCCTGCTCTCAGACCCTCCCAGCCCGGCTCCCCTGCTCTCAGACCCTCCCAGCCCGGCTCCCCCTGCTCTCAGACCCTCCCAGCCCTCCTGCCCTGCTCTCAGACCTCCCAGCCCTCCTGCCCCTGCTCTCAGACCCTCCCAGCCCGGCTCCCCTGCTCTCAGACCCTCCCAGCCCGGCTCCCCTGCTCTCAGACCATCCCAGCCCTCCTGCCCCTGCTCTCAGACCCTCCCAGCACAGCTCCCCTGCTCTCAGACCATCCCAGCCCGGCTCCCCTGCTCTCAGACCATCATCCCAGCTCCCCTGCTCTCAGACCCTCCCAGCCCGGCTCCCTGCTCTCAGACCATCCCAGCCCGGCTCCCCTGCTCTCAGACCCTCCCAGCCCTCCTGCCCCTGCTCTCAGACCCTCCCAGCCCCGGCTGCCCCTGCTCTCAGACCCTCCCAGCCCTGCTCCCTGCTCTCAGACCCTCCCAGCCCTCCTGCCCTGCTCTCAGACCCTCCCAGCCCGCCTGCCCTGCTCTCAGACCCTCCCAGCCCGGCTCCCCCTGCTCTCAGACCCTCCAGCCCGGCTGCCCTGCTCTCAGACCCTCCCAG
>JAKWBO010001297.1:0-15962 GCA_034336685.1 Luscinia luscinia
AGGAGAAAAATGGGAATGGGGGAAAACTGGGAATGGGGAAAACGGGAATGGAGAAAAAAGGGAATGAGGAAATTTGGGAATGGAGAAATGTGGGAATGGAGAAATGTGGGAATGGGAAAACTGGGAATGGAGAAACTGGGAATGGAGAAATCTGGGATGAGGAAAACTGGGAATGGGGAAACTGGGAATGGAGAAACTGGGAATGGAGAAATCTGGGAATGGAGAAACTGGGAATGGGAAACTGGGAATGGAGAAACTGGGAATGGAGAAACTGGGAATGAGAAATCTAGGAATGGAGAAACTGGGAATGAGGAAACTGGGAATGGGAAATGTGGGAATGGGGAAATCTGGGAATGTAGAACGGGGCGAGGATAAAGGGCGATAGCGTGAGCGGTGATCGATCGGTGATTGATAATTGATCAGGGATTGGTCGGTGATTGGGCTGAGATTGAGCTGAGATTGATTGATTGAGCTGTGATTGGTGAGTGATTGAACCGTGATTGATCAATGATTGATCAGTGAGTCGATCGGTGATTTTGGCTGAGGTGTGCGATGCTTTTCCTGCTTCCACCCACGGAATTCATCCATGGATGCAGCATCCATCATCCATGTAACCATCCATCCATCCATCATCCATCCATCCATCCATCCATCCATCCATCATCCATCCATCCATCCATCCATCCATCATCCATCCATCCATCCATCATCCATCCATCCATCCATCATCCATCCATCCATCCAATCATCCATCTATCATCCATCCATCATCCATCCATCCATCTATCCATCATCCATCCATCCATCCATCCATCATCCATCCATCATCCATCCATCCATCATCCATCCATCATCCATCCATCATCCATCCATCCATCCATCATCCATCCATCCATCATCCATCCATCATCCATCCATCCATCCATCCATCATCCATCCATCATCCATCCATCCATCCATCATCCATCCATCCATCCATCCATCCATCATCTATCCATCCATCATCCATCCATCCATCCATCCATCCATCCATCCATCCATCATCCATCCATCCATCCATCCATCATCCATCCATCCTCCATCCATCCATCTATCCATCCATCCATCCATCTAATCTATCCATCCATCATCCATCTATCCATCCATCCATCCATCCAATTCATCCATCATCCATCCATCCATCATCCATCATCCATCCATCCATCATCCATCCATCATCATCCATCCATCCATCCATCCATCCATCCATCCATCTAATCCATCCATCCATCCATCCATCCATCCATCCATCCATCCATCTATCCAATATCAATCATCCATCCATCCATCCATCTATCCAATATCATCCATCCATCCATCCATCCATCCATCATCCATCCATCCATCATCCATCCATCCATCCATCCATCCATCCATCCATCATCCATCCATCCATCCATCCATCCATCCATCATCCATCCATCCATCCATCATCCATCCATCCATCCATCCATCTCCATCCATCCATCCATCCATCATCCATCCATCATCCATCCATCATCATCCATCCATCCATCCATCCATCATCCATCCATCCATCATCTATCATCCATCCATCCATCCATCATCCATCCATCCATCAATCCATCCATCCATCCATCCATCTCATCCATCATCCATCATCCATCCATCCATCCATCCATCCATCCATCCATCCGTCATCCATCCATCATCATCCATCCAATCCATCAATCCATCCATCATCATCCATCATCCATCCATCCATCATCCATCTCATCCATCCATCCATCCATCCATCCATCCATCATCCATCAATCCATCATCCATCCATCATCCATCCATCCATCCATCCATCATCCATCCATCCATCCATCATCCATCCATCCATCATCCATCCATCATCATCCATCATCCATCCATCATCCATCCATCCATCCATCCATCATCCACCCATCATCCATCCATCCATCCATCATCCATCCATCCATCCATCCATCCAATCCATCCATCCATCATCCATCCATCATCCATCATCCATCTATCATCCATCATCCATCCATCCATCCATCCATCCAAATCCATCCATCCATCTATCCAATCATCCATCCATCCATCCATCATCCAATCCATCATCCATCATCCATCCATCCATCCATCCATCCATCCATCCATCATCATCCATCTCATCCATCCATCCATCCATCCATCCATCCATCCATCCATCCATCATCCATCATCCATGCCAACCATCCATCCATCATCATCCAAATCACATCCATCCATCATCCATCCATCCATCCATCCATCCATCCATCCATCCATCCATCCATCCATCCGTCATCATCATCATCCATCCATCCATCCATCCATCCATCCATCCATCATCCATCCATCCATCCATCCATCCATCCATCCATCCATCCATCATCCATCCATCCATCATCCATCCATCCATCCATCCATCCATCCATCCATCATCCATCATCCATCCATCATCCATCCATCCATCCATCCATCCATCATCCATCCATCCATCCATCCATCATCCATCCATCCATCCATCATCCATCCATCATCCATCATCCATCCATCCATCCATCCATCCATCCATCCATCATCTATCCATCATCCATCATCTATCCATCCATCATCCATCCATCCATCCATCCATCCATCATCCATCATCCATCCATCCATCCATCCATCCATCCATCATCCATCCATCCATCCATCCATCATCCATCCATCCATCCATCCATTCATCATCATCCATTCATCCATCCATCCATCCATCATCCATCCATCCATCCATCCATCATCATCATCCATCCATCCATCCATCCATCCATCATCCATCCATCATCCATCCATCCATCCATCATCCATCCATCTATCATCCATCCATCCATCTATCATCCATCCAATCATCCATCCATCCATCCATCCATCCATCCATCCATCCATCCATCATCCATCCATCCATCCATCATTCATCATCATCCATCCATCATCCATCCATCCATCCATCATCCATCCATCCATCCATCCATCCATCATCCATCCATCCATCATCCATCATCCATCTATCCATCTATCATCCATCCATCCATCCATCATCAATCCATCCATCCATCCATCCATCCATCCATCATCCATCCATCCATCCATCATCCATCCATCCATCATCATCATCCATCCATCCGTCATCATCCATCATCCATCCATCCATCCATCATCCATCCATCTCATCCATCCATCTATCCATCCATCCATCTATCATCATCCATCCATCCATCCATCATCATCCATCCATCCATCCATCCATCATCCATCCATCCATCCATCATCCATCCATCCATCCATCATCCATCCATCCATCCATATCCATCATCCATCCATCATCCATCCATCCATCCATCCATCCATCCATCCATCATCCATCCAATCCATCCATCTCATCATTCATCCATCATCCATCATCTCATCCATCCATCTATCAATCCATCCATCCATCATCCATCTATCTATCATCATCATCCATCCATCTATCTATCCATCCATCCATCATCCATCCATCCATCCATCCATCCATCCATCCATCCATCATCCATCATCCATCCATCATCCATCCATCCATCCATCATCCATCCATCCATCCATCCATCTATCCATCATCTATCATCCATCCATCTATCATCCATCCATCCATCCATCCATCCATCCATCCATCATCCATCCATCCATCCATCATCCATCTATCTATCCATCCATCCATCCATCCATCCATCCATCCATCCATCATCCATCCATCCAATTCATCATCCATCCATCCATCCATCCATCCATCCATCTATCCATCATCCATCTATCCATCTATCTGTCATCTATCTATCCATCCATCCATCTATCTATCTATCCATCCATCTATCTATCCATCTATCATCCATCCATTCATCCATCCATCATCATCCATTGATCCATCTATCATCCATCTATCCATCCATCTATCATCCATCCATCCATCCATCATCCATCCATCTCCTCCATCTATCATCTATCCATCATCCATCTATCCATCTATCATATCTATCTATCATCCATCTATCCATCCATCTAATCATCCATCATCCATCCATCCATCATCCATCCAATTTCATCCATCCATCCATCCATCTCATCTATCTATCTATCTATCTCATCCATCTAAATCATCCATCCATCCATCTATCTCATCTATCTATCTATCTATCCATCTATCTATCATCTATCCATCATCTATCTATCATCATCATCTATCCATCTATCATCATCTATCATCTATCTATCTATCCATCTATCATTATCTATCTATCTATCTATCTATCTATCTATCTATCTCATCCATCTATCCATCTATCTATCATCATCTATCATCTATCTATCTATCATTCATCTATCTATCTATCCATCCATCCATCATCCATCCATCATCCATCCATCCATCTATCATTCATCTATCATTCATCTATCTATCATCTATCATCTATCCATCATCTCATCTATCCATCTATCATCCATCTATCATCCATCTATCTATCATCCATCTATCATCCATCCATCCATCTCATCATCCATCTATCCATCCATCTATCCATCATCCATCATCCATCCATCTATCATCCATCCATCATCCATCCATCCATCCATCCATCCATCATCCATCATCCATCCATCTATCATCCATCCATCCATCCATCCATCCATCCATCCATCCATCCATCCATCCATCCATCCATCCATCCATCATCCATCCATCCATCCATCATCCATCCATCCATCCATCATCCATCCATCATCCATCCATTCCCCATTTCCTCCCCATGGGTGCTGAGCCCCAGGACCCCCCACTCCAATCCCAATTCCCACCGAGGGTCTCTCCCATCCCAGTTTCACTCGGGAATCTCTCCCAGTTTCCCCTGGGGGTCTCTCCCATCCCAGTTCCCCCAGGGGTTCTCTCCCCACCCCAGTTTAGCTCAGGGTCTCTCCCATCCCACTCGCCCCGGGGGGACTCTCCCAGTTTCCTCCGGGGTCTTCTCCCATCCCAGTTTCCCTGAGGGTCTCTCCCACCCCAGTTAATCCGGGGACTCTTCCAGTTTAGCCCAGGGGTCTTCTCCCAGTTTAGTCCGGGGTCTCTCCCATCCCAGTTTAACCTGGGGTCTCTCCCATCCAAATTCCACCCGGGGACTTCTCCCAGTTTTCCCGGGGTCTCTCCCATCCCAGTTTCCCCTGAGGGTCTCTCCCAGCCCAGTTTAGTCCGGGGACTCTCCCAGTTTAGCCCAGGGTCTCTCCCAGTTTAGTCCGGGGTCTCTCCCATCCAAATTCCACCTGGGGTCTCTCCCAGTTTTCCCGGGGTCTCTCCCATCCCAGTTCCCTCGAGGGTCTTCTCCCATCCCAGTTTAGCCCGGGGGTCTTCTCCCAGTTTAGCCCGGGGGGTTCTCTCCCATCCCAGTTTAGACCGGGGGACTCTTCCAGTTTAGCCCAGGGTCTCTCCCAGTTTAGCCCGGGGGTCTCTCCCATCCCAGTTTAGACCGGGGGACTCTTCCAGTTTAGCCCAGGGGTCTCTCCCAGTTTAGTCCGGGGTCTCTCCCATCCCAGTTTCCCAGGGTCTCTCCCATCCAAATTCCACCCGGGGGGTCTCTCCCAGTTTCCCCCGGGGGTCTCTCCCATCCAAATTCCACCCGGGGTTCTCTCATTCCCCGGGGTCTCTCCCAGCCCCCTTTCAAACCCATCTGCGGCTCCCAGGCCGATCAACGCGGGGATTTGCTGAAGCCTCGAGGTCCCATTTTCCCTGGAACCCATTTCCAGGGCATGAATCACCGCGCGCATGAACTCAATTAGTCCAGACAGAGCAGGAGATAAATCAGGGTCCCATTAGGAAAGGCGGAGGGTGATTGATGGCCCGAGCGGTAGCGCTGCTCCGCTTCCTCGTCCCTGCCCTGCCGAACGCAGCTCCGGAGCGCCGAGCCTCCCCCGAGCCGCGGGGGAACCGGGATAATCCGGGAAATCTCCGGGAATTCTCCGGGGATAATCCGGGAATGCTCCAGGGATGCTCCAGGAAAAATCCGGGGATTCTCTAGGGATGCTCCGGGGATAATTCTGGAATTCTCGGGGATAATCCGGGAATGCTCCAGGAATTCTCCGAGTTTGCTCCAGGGATACTCTGGGAATTCTCCAGGGATGCTCCGGGTTTGCTCCGGCCCGGCTCGGCCCGGCTGACCCAGATCAGATCGTTCCCCCTCCCCCGAGCTGCCTCATCCATCTCTGCCCGGGAAAAAACCGGCGCCTTCCTGGGAATCTGGGCTGGGATTTCCCCGAGTCCAGCCCCGGGGATCCATTCCCAGCCCCGAGGGATCCATTTCCAATTCCATTGGATCGTTTCCAGCCCCAGGAGATCCATCCACAATCCCGTGGGATCGCCCCCCAGCCCCATGAGATCCATTCACAATCCCGTGGGATTCCCCCCCAGCCCCATGGGATCTTCTCCCAAGCCCATGGGATCCATTCCCAGTCCCATGGGATCCATTCACAATCCCGTGGGGTCGATCCCAGCCCTGTGGAATCAATTTCTAATCCCACGGGATCCATTCCAATCCCGTGGGGTCCTCTCCCAATCCCGTGGGATCCATTCCCAATCCCATAGGATAAATCCCAATCCCGTGGGATCCATCCCCACCCCTGTGGGATCCTCTCCCAGCCCCGTGAGGTCCATCCCCAGACCCATGGGATCCTCTCCCAATCCCTTGGGATCCATTCCCAATCCTGTGGGATCCATTCCCATCCCTGTGGGATCCACCCCAGCCCCATGGGATCCTCTCCCAGCCCCATGGGATCAATTTCCAATCCCATGGGATCTATCCTCAGCCCTGTGGGATCTCTCCCAGCTCCAGGGTGCAGGGAGGGGCTCAGCCACGATCTGGTGGGCTCTCTCGGGGGATCCGCCTGGATTTGGGGCGGTCTCGGTCCCTGGGGAGGTTCTGGGCGCTGGTTCTGCGCTCTGGAGCCGCAGCCCTGCCCCGGGCAGGAGCCTGAGCTGATTTTATCAATCGTTTCTCAATCATCATTATCAACCCGGCCGCCCGGGCTCCTTCCAGGCAGCGGGGAGGGAGCGAATGCGCCAGGGACAATTCCAGCGCCAGCTCCATCCCCGCCCGAGGGGTCTGGGGGCAGCTGGGGGGCTTCCCACCTCCCCCACATCCCTGAGCCAGGATTTTCCAGGGCTTAAAAAAATAAAATAAAATAAAATTTGATTTTTGCCTCCCGGGCAAAAACCTCGTTCGGGAGCCGCCCAAGGGCTGGGGATGCCTCGAGCCAGCAGCAGCTCCTTCCAAAAAACAAAAATTATGGCAGGAGCTGCTTTTCCTCCCGGGAAAGTTCAGGTCCGTGTCTCCCAATCACCGCTGGCTCTTCCAGCGGTTCTCCCGCAGATTTTGGGTGACACAACCTTTGTCCCTCCCGCACCCCAACCTCCAAAAGCGGCTTTTCCACCTTGCCCCACCCCGAATCCTCAGTGCTGGATCCGTGCCCCCTTCCCCAGGATCCAGGCCAGCCCTAATGGGAGTCAGCGGGGAATTTGGGGGGATCAATGGCGGGCAATTAACGCGCAATTAACGGGGGAGAGGCGGCTGAGCGCTCCCGAGGGCACGGGCGGAGCCGGGGAACGGCAGCGCTGGGACGGAGCCGTGCGGAAGTGACGCCCGGGGAGCCGCGGGGGAAAAGCTGCGGGGAAAAGCCGGGCTTGGAAATCCGGGGACGGAAAAGCCGGGGATGGAAATCCGGGCCTGGAATAGCCGGGGATGGAAAAGCCGGGCTTGGAAATCCAGGGCTGGAAAAGCCGCGGGGAAAAGCCGGGCTTGGAAATCCGGGGACGGAAAAGCCGGGGATGGAAAAGTCGGGGATGGAAAAGCCGGGGATGGAAGTCTGGAGATGGAATAGCCGGGGATGGAAATCTGGGGCTGGAAAAGCCGGGATGGAAATCTGGAGATGGAATAGCCGGGGATGGAAAAGTCGGGGATGGAAAAGCCGGGATGGAAATCCGGGCCTGGAATAGCCGGGGCTGGAAAAGCCGGGCTTGGAAATCCAGGGCTGGAAAAGCAGGGGATGGAATAGCCGGGGATGGAAAAGCCGGGGCTGGAAGGGCCGGGGATGGAAAAGCCTGGGATGGAAATCTGGGGATGGAATGGCCGGGGATGGAACAGACGGGGATGGAGGAGCCGGGCTTGGAAATCCAGGGATGGAGGAGCCGGGCTTGGAAATCCGGGGATGGAATGGCCGGGCTTGGAAATCTGGGGCTGGAAAAGCCGGGATGGAATAGTCGGGGATGGAAAAGCCGAGCCTGGAATAGCTGGGAATGGAAAAGCTGGGGATGGAAAAGCCGGGATGGAATAGTCGGGGCTGGAATAGCTGGGAATGGAAAGACCGGGGATTGAAATCTGGAGATGGAATAGCCGGGGCTGGAGGAGCCGGGCTTGGAAATCCAGGGCTGGAAAAGCCGGGGATGGAAAAGCCGGGATGGAAATCTGGGGATAGAAAAAGCCGGGGATGGAATAGCCAGGGCTGGAATAGCCGGGGCTGGAAAAGCCGGGGATGGAATAGTCGGGGATGGAAATCTGGAGATGGAATAGCCGGGCTGGAATAGCCGGGGATGGAAAGGCCGGGCTGGAATAGCCGGGGCTGGAATAGACGGGATGGAGGAGCCGGGCTTGGAAATCCGGGATGGAATAGCCGGGCTTGGAAATCCGGGGTGGAAAAGCCGGGATGGAAATCTGGGGATGGAAAACCGGGGCTGGAATAGCCGGGGCTGGAGAAGCCGGGGACGGAAAAGCCGGGCTGGAAATCTGGGGCTGGAAAAGCCGGGGATGGAAGAGCCAGGGCTAGAATAGCCGGGGCTGGAAAAGCCGGGCCTGGAAATCCGGGGCTGTAAAAGCCGGGGCTGGAGAAGCCGGGGATGGAATAGTCGGGGATGGAAGGGCCGGGGATGGAAAAGCCCGGGCTTGGAATAGGTCTGTGACCCCAAATATCTGTGACTCGGGTCCCAGTATCTGTGACCCACCCCGATATCTGTGACCCCAAATATCTGTGACCTTCCAGTGTCTGTGACCCCAAATATCTTGACCCCAAATATCTGTGCCCCCGATATCTGTGACCCCGATATCTGTGACCCTCAATGCCTGACACCCCACAGTCTCTGTGCCCCCGATATCTGTGACCCCGGTGTCTCCCGGCCCTCCCGCCCTCATTCCCAGCCGAGCCCCCGGTCCCCCAGCTCCCCGGGCCCTGCCTGAGGCTCGGGAGGCCGCGGGGGCTCCACAAAGCCCGGGATTGTTCCCTGCCAGACACAGGAAAGCGGGGGGCGTTCCCAGGGATTCCTGCGGCTGCGGGCGGGTCCTGTGCCCCAGGGGCTGCGAGCTGGGGGGCACAGTGTCCCCACCCCAGTATCCCATCCCAGTATCCCACCCCAGTATCCCACCCCAGTATCCCATCCCACCCCATTATCCCACCCCATTATCCCACCCCATTATCCCATCCCATCCCATTATCCCATTTCAGTATCCCATCCCCTTGATCCCATCCCCTTGATCCCATCCCATTGATCCCATTGATCCCATCAATCCCATCCCATTGATCCCATTGAACCCATTGATCCCATCCCATCCCATTGATCCCATCCCATCCCATTGATCCCACCCCATTGATCCCATTGATCCCATCCCATTGATCCCAGTGATCCTATTGATCCCAGTGATCCCAGTGATCCC
Source organism: Luscinia luscinia (assembly GCA_034336685.1). NCBI lineage: Eukaryota > Metazoa > Chordata > Aves > Passeriformes > Muscicapidae > Luscinia > Luscinia luscinia. The sequence continues at coordinate 9,795 of JAKWBO010001297.1, forward strand.
ATTGATCCCATCCCATTGATCCCAATGATCCCACTGATCCCATCCCATTGATCCCATCCCATCCCATATTGATCCCATTGATCCCATCCCATCTCATCCCATCCCACTGATCCCACTGAACTAATTGATCCCATCCCATCCCATTGATCCCATTGATCCCAATGATCCCACTGATCCCATCCCATTGATCCCATTCCATCTCATCCCATCCCACTGATCCCACTGATCCCACTGATCCCACTGATCCCACTGATCCCACCCCATTGATCCCATCCCATTGATGCAATTGATCCCATCCCATCCCATCCCTCTCACGTGGGAATGAGCAGGGACAGGGACAGGGACAGGGATGTGACAGGGACAGAACAGGGACAGGGATGGGGACAAGACAGGGACAGGACAGGGACAGGACAGGGATGTGACAGGGACAGGACAGGGACAGGACAAGGTCGCGCCCAGGACCGGACGCGGCTCAGCTCTCCCTCTCTCCCTTCTCCAGGGTCCGATCGATCCCGAAACTCGGATCGCGCCGAGCGGGACCAGCCCGGGACACGCACCTGGGACTCTAATTGCGCCAAATTAATGAAGCGATTAAGGAGCGCTCGGGGCAAACGGGAGGATCGCTGACCCCGGGCCGTGTCCTGGAAACGCCGGGATGCGCAGCTCGGCCCGGCCCGGCTCCTCCCGGCACCGGCGGCGGAAACGGCCCTGCCCCGCGGCAGCTGCGGAGAGACACTGAGCGCCTTTGTCCGGCGGGGGGTGGGATTTGTCCCGGGAGAAGCGAGGTTTGTCCCGGGAAAAGCGGGGTTTGTCCCGGGAAAAGCGGGGTTTGTACCGGGAAAAACGGGGTTTGTCCTGGGAAAAGCGGGGTTTGTCCCGGGAAAAGCGGGGTTTGTACCGGGAAAAGCGGGGTTTGTCCCGGGAAAAGCGGGGTTTGTACCGGGAAAACGGGGTTTGTCCCGGGAAAAGCGGGATTTGTACCGGAGAAGCGGGGTTTGTCCGGGAAAAGCGGGATTTGTCCCGGGAGAAGCGGGGTTTGTACTCGGGAAAACGGGGTTTGTCCCGGGAAAAGCGGGTTTGTACCGGGAAAAGCGGGGTTTGTACCCGGGAGAAGCGGGGTTTGTCCCGGGAAAAGCGGGGTTTGTACCGGGAAAAGCGGATTTGTCCCGGGAGAAGCGGGGTTTGTCCCGGGAAAAGCGGGGTTTGTCCCGGGAAAAGCGGGGTTTGTACCGGGAAAAGCGAGGGTTTGTACCGGGAAAAGCGGGTTTGTACCGGGAGAGCGGGGTTTGTCCCGGAAAAGCGGGATTTGTACCGGGAAGCGGGGTTTGTACCGGGAAAAACGGGGTTTGTCCTGGGAAAAGCGGGGTTTGTACCGGGAAAAGCGGGGGTTTGTCCGGGGAAAAGCGGGGTTTGTACCGGGAAAAGCAGGGTTTGTCCAGGAAAAGCGGGCTTTGTACCGGAAAAACGGGGTTTATCCCGGGAGAAGCGGGTTTGTACCGGGAAAAGGGGTTTGTCCCGGGAAAAGCGGGATTTATCCCGGGAGAAGCGGGGTTTGTACCGGGAAAAGCGGGATTTGTACCGGGAGAAGCGGGGTTTGTACCGGGAAAAGCGGGGGTTTGTACCGGGAAAAGCGGGATTTGTCCCGGGAGAAGCGGGGTTTGTCCAGGAAAAAACGGGGTTTGTCCCGGGAAAAGCGGGATTTGTACCGGGAAAAGCAGGGTTTGTACCGGGAAAAAGGGTTTGTCCCGGGAGAAGCGGGGTTTGTCCCGGGAAAAGTGGGGTTTGTACCGGGAAAAGCAGGGTTTGTACCGGGAAAAACAGGGTTTGTACCGGGAAAAGAGGTTTGTCCCGGGAAAAGCGGGGTTTGTACCGGGAAAAGCGGGGTTTGTATCGGGAAAAGCGGGGTTTGTACCGGGAAAAGCGGGATTTGTCCTGGGAAAAGCGGGGTTTGTCCGGAAAAGCGGGATTCGTACCGGGAAGAGCGGGGTTTGTCCCGGGAAAAGTGGGGTTTGTACCGGGAAAAGCGGGATTCGTACCAGGAAAAGCGGGATTTGTACCGGGAAAAGCGGGATTTGTCCTGGGAAAAGCGGGATTTGTACCCGGGAGAAGGCGGGGTTTGTACCGGGAAGGGCAGGGTTTGTTTGCAGCTGGGGCTGCACCCCAAATCCACCCCTGATGGAATTCGGATAACTCCACTGTACCCCAAATCCACCCCTGATAAGATTTGGTATAACCCCGCTGCTCCCCAAACCCTCCTGCACCCCAAAAACCTTCTTGATAAGATTTAGGATAACCCGCTGCTCCCCAAACCCTCCTGCACCCGAAATACACCCCTGATGGAATTGGGATAACTCCACTGTACCCCAAATCCACCTCTGACAGGATTTGGGATAATCCCGCTGCTCCCCAAACCCTCCCGCACCCCAAATCCATCCCTGATAAGATTTAGGATAACCCCGCTGTTCCCAAATCCTCCTGCACCCCAAAAACATTCCTGATAAGATCTGGGATAATTCCACTGCTCCCCAAACCCTCGCGCACCCCAAATCCACTCTCATGGGAATTGGGATAACTCCACTGTACCCCAAATCCACCCCTGACAGGATTTGGGATAACCCCACTGCTCCCCAAACCCTCCTGCACCCCAAATCCATCCCTGATAAGATTTGGGATAATCTCACTGCTTCCCAAACCCTCCCGCACCCCAAATCCACCCCTGATGGAATTCGGATAACTCCACTGTACCCCAAATCCACCCTGACAGGTTTTGGGATAATTCCACTCCTCCCCAAACCCTCCCGCACCCCAAATCCATCCCTGATAAGATTTAGGATAACCCCGCTGCTCCCCAAATCCTCCCGCACCACAAAAACATTCCTGATGGAATTGAGATAACCCCGCTGCTCCCCAAACCCTCGCGCACCCCAAATCCATCCCTGATGAAATTGGGATAACTCCACTGTACCCCAAATCCACCCCTGACAGGATTCAGGATAACCCCACTGCTCCCCAAACCCTCCTGCACCCCAAATCCATCCCTGATAAGATTTAGGATAACCCCGCTGTTCCCCAAATCCTCCTGCACCCCAAAAACATTCCTGATAAGATCTGGGATAATTCCACTGCTCCCCAAACCCTCCGCACCCCAAATCCACCCCTGATGGAATTGGGATAACTCCACTGTACCCCAAATCCACCCCTGACAGGATTCGGGATAATCCCGCTGCTCCCCAAACCCTCCCGCACCCCAAATCCATCCCTGATAAGATTTAGGATAACCCGCTGCTCCCCAAATCCTCCCGCACCACAAAAACATTCCTGATGGAATTGAGATAACCCCGCTGCTCCCCAAACCCTCCTGCACCCCAGATCCACTCTCATGGGAATTGGGATAATCCCGCTGCTCCCAAACCCTCCACTTTTAAATCCATCCCTGATAAGATTTGGGATAACCCCGCTGCTCCCCAAACCCTCGCGCACCCCAAATCCATCCCTGATGAAATTGGGATAACTCCACTGTACCCCAAATCCACCCCTGACAGGATTTGGGATAATTCCCCTCCTCCCCAAACCCTCCCGCACCCCAAATCCCCAAATCCGCCCCCAGCCGCTCCCGGCCCGCCCGGGGGGTTTTTGGGGTGGGGCTGTCTGAGCCGGGCCGAGCCGGGCCGGGTTTTTCAGCGGATTAATGGATGCGCGCTGCGGACGCAGCTCGGAATGCGAACAGCCCAAATTCGATTTCTGGGGCTCGCAAATCGCGGCGTCAGCTCGGCCCAAATCGCATTAGAGCCGTTCCCACCCAGCAGCGCTTTAATGCGGTTTGCGCTGATTGGATTTGAGCCTTTATTGAGCTTAATTCGGGTTTGTGCGGGCGCGGGGACGGGCTAGGACCCCCAGGAAGGTCGGGACCCCCTCGGGAAAGATTAGGGACTCCCAGGTTGGGCTGGGACCCCCCGGAAAGGGTGGGGACCCCCTCAGGAAAGATTAGGGGACCCCTGGGAAGGGCTGGAACCCCCCGGGAAGGGCTGGGGACCCTCCTGGGAAGGGTTGGGGACCCCCGGGAAAGGTTGGGGACCCCCCGGGAAGGGTTGGGGACCCCTCCTGGGAAGGGCTGGGACCCCAGGAAGGGTCCGGAGCCCCCATTGGAAAGGGTCGAGACACCCGGGAAGGGTCGGGACCCCCAAGGAAGGGTCGGGATCCCCTCAGGAAAGATTGGGGACCCCAGGCTGGGCTGGAACCCCCCCGGGAAGGCTAGGGACCCCGGGAAGGTTGGGGACCCCCGGGAGAGCTGAGACCCCGGGAAGGGCTGAGGACCCCGGGAAGAGTCGGAACCCCTCGTAAGGGTTGGGACCCCCCAGGAAGGATTAGGGACCCCCAGGAAAGGCTGGGATGCACCTGGGAAGGGTCGGGACCCCAGGAAGGGCTTAGAACCCCTTGGGAAGGTTGGGACCCCTCTTCTTCCCCCTTTTTCCCTCCCCCCTTTTTTCCTTTTTCCCCTTTTTTTCCTTTTTCCCTCTTCTTCCCCCTTTTTCCCTTCCCCTTTTTTTTTCCTTCCCCCTTTTTTTCCTTCCCCCCCTTTTTTACCTTCTCCCCTTTTTTCCTTCCCCTTTTTTTTCCTTCCCCCCTTTTTCCTTCCCCCTTTTTTTCCTTCCCCTTTTTTTTCCTTCCCCCTTTTTTGCATTTTCCCCCTCTTCTTCTTCTTCTTTTCCCCCCTTTTTTTCCTTTCCCCCTTTTTTCATTTTCCCCTCTCCTTCCCGTTTTTTCCCTTTTCCCTCCCGTTTTTCGCCATTCCCTGATCAAAGGGAGAGCGCTGCTTCCCTCTGGCGGCTCCGGGGACAGGGACAGGGACAGGGAACGAGGATTTGGGGTCCAGGTGAGCACAGAGAGGGAGCTGGGCTTGGCTAGACTGGACAAGGGAAGGCTGAGAGCGGAAATTTCCATGGAAATATCTCAGATATAATGGAAATATCTCAAATATCAGTGGAAATATCTTAAATATCATGGAAATATCTCAAATATCAGTGGAAATATTCTAAATATCGGCAGAAATATCTCAGATATCCATGGAAATATCTTAAATATACATGGAAATATCTTAAATGTCAATGGAAGCATCTCAAATATCAGTGGAAATATTTTAAATATCGATGGAAATATCTTAAATTTCCATGGAAATATCTCAAATATCCATGGAAATATCTCAAATATCGGCAGAAATATCTCAGATATCCATGGAAATATCTTAAATATCCATGGAAATATCTTAAATGTCAATGGAAATATCTCAAATATCAGTGGAAATATTTTAAATATCGATGGAAATATCTTAAATATACATGGAAATATCTTAAATATCATGGAAATATCTCAAATATCAATGGAAATATCTCAAATATCGGCAGAAATATCTCAGATATCTATGGAAATATCTTAAATATACATGGAAATATCTTAAATGTCAATGGAAGTATCTCAAATATCAGTGGAAATATTTTAAATATCGATGGAAATATCTTAAATTTCCAAGGAAATATCTTAAATATTATGGAAATATCTCAAATATCAGTGGAAATATTTTAAATATCAATGGAAATATCTTAAATTTCCAAGGAAATATCTTAAATATTATGGAAATATCTCAAATATCAGTGGAAATATTTTAAATATCGATGGAAATATCTTAAATATACATGGAAATATCTCAAATATCAATGGAAATTTCTCGGATATCCATGGAAATATCTTAAATATCCATGGAAATATTTTAAATATCCATGAAAATATCTTAAATATCATGGAAATATCTCAAACATCAATGGAAATATCTCAGATATCCATGGAAATATCTTAAATATCCATAAAAATATCTTAAATATCATGGAAATATCTCAAACATCAATGGAAATATCTCAGATATCCATGGAAATATCTTAAATATCCATGGAAATATCTCAGATATCATGGAAGTATCTCATTTTGGGAAAGGGATGCCATCAATACATGGAAATATCTCAGATATCAATGGAAATATCTCAGATATCCGTGGAAATATCTCGAATTTCAATGGAAATATCTCAGAAATCAATGGAAATATCTCAGATACCCATAGAAATAGCTCAGATATCCGTGGAAATATCTCATTTTGGGAAAGGGATCCCATCAATGTAT